>JARJDT010019322.1:0-13594 GCA_030264655.1 Leptusa sp. GC000079
ATTCAATTCAATTCAGACCAAAGTTCAACCACTGTTCAACGACACAAGAAGTAAACTTAGAATTTAATACAGAAGTGCCAAGGACGCTAAAAACATCTCAGAAAATGTACTATGTTTTAATTTATAGGTTAGGTAGGCGAAAAAGTATCGTGTGTCTCACGGGCTGAAAGTTGTTTGCCGTCCCTTCGCTTCCTGCTGCCCTCGCTTCGCTCGGGCAGATAAAAGGCGGCGTGCCGGCAAATTCAACTTTCTGCCCTAGAGTCACAATATACTATTAAAGTGGTTTCATAGAACAGTAATAATTAAACAATTATTTAAATTGCAATTCTTTATATATTCAAGTTTCAAAATTAATTAAATTTGATAGTTTTATTAGTTTACTTGGTTGCCTACATTAAATGTATAATGTTCGAATTAAATTAATTCTTTGTATTTTATTAATTACTAAATAAAAACAGATTAATAGAAAATAAATAAAAACAGTTTGATTTGTTGTTAAAGGTGTTTTTTACAATATCTAATAATTTTCACAGGATATCTTTTCGCAAAGGAAAAATCCTCGCGGCAGATGTAATTTCATCCGCATGTGGTTTTGCCAAGCATTAGGTACTAACATAAAGCGTTTTTTTTTCTTTCAAGGGCTTGAGAATAGTGAAACGTTGTTGCTAAAGATGTATGTGCTAACATAAAGATATTTTCTGTAATCAAGGCTTTAATCTACATCGCCTAATCTGATCTAACATCACTGGTCGCGTCTCCAAGCAGATATTTCTTCGTTTGCGACCGTCTCTTCTTTCTCTAGTTTATTTACATCATTGCATATTATTTTTAAATGCCTCTTCTAAAATATATTCCTACTTTCCTTTTTAATCACTTCGTACAGTTTTAACGTAGGTATAATACCCACGTCGTTTTCGCATGGAAAACTTTATCCTTCCTTTTTCTAATCTCAACAAGTAATCTTTATCATACAACGCAATTTACTCAAGTGACTCCAAACACTTTTTCGTTTGATTTGAGTCTCTCATGAACTTAATAATAATCACAATAATCAATAAAATGAAGAATGCAATCACTAATAATTATTTATTAATTGTTGTCTTGTAAGTATTTCTTCATAAGTTTTAATTTGCATCCTCATGATCCTCATGATGTGCAGATAGGAATTTACACGAGCTTTTATAATAAGCGCATGCCAACGAATGAATTTATTAAATTTTAACTACAACATTGCGATAATATGCAGTTTACAAGCGAGAATATTTCCGGTATTTGTATAAATCGTGCATAAATAGATGTTGAACAAGTATTTACATAGCATAATGATTAATTTCTCTTTTCTCTTTCGTCGGTTTTGCGTTTAAGTTCTTCGCACACGTAAAGAAAATCACGTATATAAGAAAATTATCTGGGTATCAAGTGCAAATTCATTCGAGTTTAAAATTTTGGTTGTGACTAAGTTAATATAAGATTAATATGAGAATATGAATTTTGAGTTGGCAACTTGCAACAAACACAATTTGGTTGAACCTACATGTAAACCACCCACATAACGCCGATGAGCTCATGAAGCAAACATAATTCTGCTTCCCAGAAATATATTGTTTTCATTTATTTGCAGCGAATAATTTTCATACCTTTATAATTTTTCAAAAGGAAAAAGAAAACTGAGGAGTTAGTTAGGACATTTTGCGCTATTAGTTAGGACATCGACGTAGATTGCGTTGAATTGCATCGCATGTCTGACAACAATTTACAACCAATAAAACGACTTAATTCAAATCTAACAATCACAAAACGACTTCAACAACTTCTTCACGAATCGAATCATCGTCTCTCAAGTCCGAGCAAATTAATAACTTGCATTTTAATAAGCTTGTGCTGGATATGATTAATCAGCAACTTACAAAAAAAACTTGCTGTCATATTTATACAATTTGAATTTAACAATTCAATAACAGTACATAAGTTAAGAATTTGCAAGCATTGTGAATCAGAATTTATTTAATTAAATTGTTGTTAAAATGTTATTTACAAGGCATTACATTGAATTAAATCGTTATTTATGTATTTATGCAATTAATTTACAAATTACAAATACAATAATATTCAATTTAAAATGCGTATTTGTATGTAGGATTTAATCAGTACTATTTATTTTAGTAAAATTTGATTATTAATAATATCACAATGTATGTACTAGTGCATAGTCGACGTTTGGCGTCGCGACGCCGGCCCACCGTCGTCAGGTTCGCATAAGTCGAGTTAGAGGTTTTACGAATTAGAACTGGGAGAATGAAAACATGAAAAATCGAGTATTTTGCTCGAGAGGTGAAGAGGAGCCCCATGCCAGAGTGCAGCGTACACTACCCAACACTTTATTTATTTTAAATTCACACATTGTATTTAATTATTTTACATTTTCATAATAAAATAAGCGTTTTGCGTTGTCCAAATAATTGAAACAGTCATTATCATTATACCATTGATTAGATACAGAAAATAAAAGCAACAATTCATTTTGTATAGGTATTTATTAATAATCAAATTTGCATTTTGCGATGAGGAAAAAATTTCGCTGTACATTAGTATTAAACTATTTAAATTCAATAAATTAATTTAGTTTCGGACATAAATTCAAATGTGTTTCAGGCAAAACAATAATTTAATAAATAAATATGAATAAAAATATTAAGAATATATTAAACAAAATTTTCTATTCTATTTATATATTGACTATAAGTTAATTCCTTAAATAATGATTTGGAAAAATAATAAATCATTCTGCATTTTGCGGTGCATGTTGGCGATATGCACAGAATTATTTTTGACAACAAATTTACTGATATTAAATGTTAAAACGGCGTTCTATAGTAACTGATCATTCGGATTATTGACTCTTCAACTCCGCAAATCGCCATAAATAGAGAACAAGTTATTACGAATTGCGAATTAAAGAACGAAATACAACGGCACCTGCGTCCCACCAGGATCGGTAGGAGATTTAGACAGTTCATCCATATCTTTAGCAATATAGCAATACAAAACTCGATGCAATGCTCGCACAAATATGGAGGCCTTGAAAATCTCGTTCGATCCTTTTATTGACAATCGCAATTCGCACTGGATTGCAATTGAATCTATATCAATAAGACGAATCTGAACCTACATATTCTTATGACCAAAAACAAGGTTACTTGATTGTTTTCCTTAAATTGCTTAATTTAACAACAAGAACAGGACAAGGCAATGTTTGAGTCAATTGATTTATTCAGAATCTATCAGATGACTCATCCTGAATAAATATTACAAAAATAAATAAAAAATTTCTAGTTTTTTTTTTAATTGTTTGTCCAACGTAATTTTGTTATTGTTCAAAAAGCCTATTTTATCAATTTTAATAATATTTATAAGCTTTTTGCATTTGTATTATCATCGCTGCGACGCCTGCGACCCTAAAAATGTTACGAATATATGTATGTTAGTATGTTGTAAGCAGGTAGGTAAATAGCAACTTTATTAAACAAAATAATTCGCCCGACGAGTTAATTAAGTCGCCTAATGAAAATTCTGCGCAATTTGCAATTCGCAACATGATTCGCCATCCTTGTCATAATCAGGGAGGAGGCATGAAGATTTCGTCCAAAGTAGACATGATCATTGATTAAAAATTGTTCGTCGTACGTTAATTGTCAATTAAAAGATTATTAAATGCCGGAGCAAATAGATTATATTACATGGGTTGTTACAAACGAAACGGTGTGGTGACGGTGTAAGTGCGTTTCAACATTTCGTTCCTTGCCTCCTTGCAAACTTACTTCTGTTCTATCAACTCGGGAGACGTTATTACCTACGCTGTGGAATATTTAATTTTAAACTCGTTTTGATTAGAGATTAATACAGGTTAGCTGGAATACTGGGAGGTCTAACATGTTTCATAATAGTTGCTTCATATTTAAAATTAAGATTTTTTTGCATTTTCATCTGCATTTTTCAGCGAAAATTTCAAACTACTTAAGTTCGTTTTTTAAGTTTATAAAATAATTTCACCCTGTAAATCTGATTTTAAGAAGTTAATTTGCACTTTGTGCCAGTTGCCAGTCATTTACTGATTATTGGAGAGCATTACTTAGCAAATTTGCGAACAATAATCGCAGACGATCGAATCAATGCATTAATTAAATAATCACCAAAAGAGATTCAAAGCGATTTCTTTTGATGTGAGTGATATGGGTCGCAATTTCTCCGAAATCTCCTACAACTTCTCCAAAACAAACACTATTATTAAGAATACATTAGGCATAAGTTTTAAATTAGTTAATTAAAGAACTTGTTAAGATTATAGGCAGATGAAATATCGATAAAATAATTATAATTTATTTCAATGGATTGATGCTAAAATTTGTCTGCCTTCTACCTACCAACAACCCACGCATTACAGCAACTTTTTATTTCTTAATCTGAGGACTATAATTAACTAATCACGAAAATATTAAAATTTAAAGTCAACACTGTTCAAATATTAATTGAAATTTTATCGGTTAGCAACGTAAAAATTCAAAACTTAAATATAATTTTTCTGCTTATAGAATTTTAAAATTCAGAAATTTAGTAAAGTTACAATATTTTACTATTTTCTCAATTAAAAATCAGTTTTCTTCACAAATCGAGCGATTTTCATGAACTTTGTCAAAATTTGCGTCATACGGATTTGCGTCGATTTCATTAAAATGCATTAAAATTCAAAGTCAAATTTTCTATACATATTACTGATAAATTTCTATGCAGTGTAAAATTTCGACTAATACGTGTTAGGCTTTTAGCCGACAAAATCAATGTTTGAAGCGGAAATCTTCAATCTGAGGAAAACTTATTCATTTCTACTTCTGCATCTTGCACTCACTTCTGGTACTTTTATATCTAATCATTAAGTAAGTACTTGATGGCGCTCGGACATAAATGTAAATATAGAATTTAATATTATGTATAGCAAATGTGGTAACTGTAAAGTAAAATTAAGAGTGTGGGCAAAATTTACGACGTTCAACGACCTTGCTGTTTGGAGACTTCAACGCTCGAATACAGCGCGAAGCCGTAAAAATAAAGTAATCGCCGTTTGCTAATCGTATTGCCAAGCACACAAATCAAACGATGAAACTATCAATGAATAAATGAATTGATGAACCTGCGAGCGAGCAAGATAAATTTATTATTTATTTAGCAAAATTTAAGAGAATGTTGAAACATAAATCTTCATTTCAACCGCGTTCGAGGCAAAAATCAAAGCAAACCGAAAATTAGTTATCGTATTTCTTGGCGCAAAAAGTACGCATGCTATTTTAGCATTTGATTTATTACACATGGAGAGGATGATTTTCGTCGGCTAAATTATGAAGGATACGAAAATATTTCAGTAATTGCAACTAATTGTTTGTTAATGAGTATTAGTTAGCATTTCAACATTCAAATCCGGGTATCACACACTTAACAACGTGCGTTTTCACAAAAGCGTTTAAATTAATCAAAAAGTAAAAGTTTCCATATAGAGAAATATCTCAAATAATGAACGAAGAATTCATGGTCTTGGCTGATCTAATTGTCCAGTTAGTGCACCGCACCGCAATTGAGCAAAGTGTAAGTACGAACGAATGTCGCGATGTTACCGGCGATGTTTTCTGTTCGTTTTTACCTTCATCGTCAAGTAGGCCGCTCACGTTCGGCATCACCAGCTTAAGAGTACCTTGATCAGTCTTTCTGTAAGCTTCATCTGAGAACGATCACCAAGCGACTTCCATCCTAATGAAAGACATTCTTGCCGGCCGTCAACTTACAATAGTTTCAGAGTTTCAGTTCGCTGTTTATGAAAATTTTCAATTTGCAGCTTCTATCAAGATTTGATTGCGGTGTCGGTGTGCACGTGTAGTGTCATATTATTATAGCTTATTAAAAGAAAAGCTGAACGGAAAATTCAAAGGACAATTTAGTTTGCGTTGCGTTTTGTTCATTGATTACGTTTTTTATTGGGTAAGTGCAAGTAGTTTAAAGAAACTAAAGTTTAATTTGAACTTGCTTTTATTACTTGAGAGGAAATTTGTAAGACATGTTATGTAATATCATATTAATTCATGGATGATTTATGTGTGTAATAAAATTGCAAAGTGGATATTTGCTTTTATTGTGTTTCTTTAACATGTTGTTTGAAAAACATTTGTTTGGAATGTTAATCAAAATCTGTTTCTACCGTGATCTTTGACAATAATTAATACACTCTGTATAAATAATTAGAAATAAAATATATGTTTGAAATTTGATTTCATGGTGTACGGTTTAGTACACAATTTGTATGCATCATACATAGACTAATAATCATAAAACGGACACTCAAATTAAATGGATCCAAAAACTAACGATGCCCATAAAGGTCCTGTTAGTTTTCAATATGTGAATTTGAATTTCGCTATTAAAGCGCATTGAGCGCAGTACCAACACATTTTATTAACAAAACGGGAAACTGTTATATTTTACATAAAGTGCAGAATGAAAGCTCTGAGCGTCAAGCACTTGATATTGTAAGCAGGGCCGGTTTACCACAAGACAAGACTTTCAAATTGAATATTTTTTGGGGGAAAATCTATTAAATTAAAAAAGTGCAATTGTTATATTGTCTTTAAATTCTTCTGGTCGCAATATTCACTTGATTTTTTATAGATTCACTGATTCACTTTTTGCTTTTATTGGTTATTTTTTTAATTTTGACATTTTTATTAATCACTTGTTTATTTCAAATAGTCCGCCATTTTTGTAATATATTGTTTTAAAAATGTTATTTGTTTGTTTTAAAAATATAAGATTTTTAAAACAGAAACAAAGCTAAAATATGAAATGTTTGTATTAAAGCTGACTTTACTTTTCTATCAGTGTATATTCTCTAATATTGTGTTAGAATATTTTTTAGTAGTCGTTGAACGGGGCTCTTGTTATTTTTAATGTTTTGTAAACCCGGCCCTGATTAAAAGTGAGCTCAAGTTGAGTCAAGAATCGCGAATATGTGAATGTTGCGCTTCCAGCGTTAAGCCATAACAGAATGGTCAGATATTCTACACTTGGTCTTGGATTTTTTGCAAGAATATTTTTTCAAATTTGCATCAAAGTTGCCTCTTCCATTCTTAGTCTAAAACCTAGTCAGAACTGATGAGATATGGCACTTCGTGTCTTATATTAACACATCTGAACCGAGTAGTGAGAAAGCAGAAAGGAAGCATTAGAGCTACAATCTCCTGGCCCTGGCAGAGCATCACCGAACGGGACGTGCATTTGTTTGGATTGGAAAGCAGCGCGTTTAGCAATGAAAATACTACCTACAAGAGATGTAGGTTGGTTTGGTATATATTTGTCTGCGGGTAACTGTAAATACGGTCGCCCGTTCACATCAACGCGATGCGACGAACACCCGACTGTTTTATCTTATGCACGATTTTATTGTTTTTAATTGCGAATGGGAAAACGCTGAATGGTTGCCGCGCCGATCGTTTCCTGAGCCATTTGCCAATTTGTCTTCTTTTTTATTCAGCTTCTTTCTAATCACTGATAAGTGTACACGTCACGAATATTTTAGAAAAATTGACTGTGCCAAAAATGAAGTTGCCTAGGTGTAGATGAGTCTTCCAAGTCTAGTTAACAAAGACAAGAACTGCTGATGGCAATAATTACTTCCTTAATGAACGTTCTTTGCGCAAGATTCACTTTCTGCGCGATGCTCTTTGTTCGAAAATCAAACAATATTTTTGCAAACCAAAACCATAAAATTTTTCGTTCGCTTTTGTTGATATGAGTTGCTTCATTAGTACGTTCGTTAGTTTCAAGATAGAAGACAGAAGTTATTTGAAAGGAAAATCATAAAGCATAAGTCTTCATTAGGGCTTTATTCTTGTGCTTGCATTTCGCTAATTAAGCAAATAACTTTATTGCTCTCTATAACTTCATGTGAAGTAACTGAAACGTATGCTCTTTATCGCTTAGAAAACTTATCTGATTCGATAGACACTTAACACCACTGTAAATCCTTCTTGATTCGGATTTAGCAAAATTGAATTCCTTTTGTTTTAATTGTTTTGTATTTTTATTGCTCAAAATGGAACATCTTTTAATTAACCAGAATAATTAATACATGATTATCCACTTATAAGTATAATTATTAAAGATTATTTCAGATAAAAGATTACCACGTTTAATAACTATAATTAGTCCTAGATTTTAAGATATTGCAGTAATACCGTGTGTAATACAATTAGTTAACTTCTATAAAATTTATTTGAATTTATTCTGCTTGGAAAATTTGTTAAACGATTATGCGTGATATACAATTTCAAATCGATCAGCAAATTAAGGAATAAAGCAGTTTTAGTTAGACTGATAGACATAGGATTCATTTGAATAATTCTTGGATGGTTTCTAAGTACCATTCGATTTGCTTAGACTCTCAGGCAACTAGCACTCTAAATTATGATAATGGCAACGGTTTAATGTTCGCATGTCCATATATGGGCCCGCAAAAACACGTTATTACTCCCAATCGTTTGCAAAGCACACATTTGTCACTTTTTTATTACAGCGAGCGACGCTTTCGCCGGTTGACATCTTCATAAAAATCAATTCAAATCATATAAATGATTTATATTGGTGATGTAAGTTCTTTTCACTTTTCTACAGCCATTGATATATTTTACGTCAATCAGTGAACGTCTCAAGCAAAAAATTGCATGTGCAATGAAGATGACATGGTTGAAAGCTGCTCAACTGAAGATATGACACTCACTTTTCTCGCAGTTTATGAATTACACGTAGTTATCTGCGTTGGTATACGCACAATTTACATTTCAATGACACATTTTAGTGCCTATTTTATAAGTGTTCATTACCATATTACGGACATGAATGAAGACCTCTGCGCTTTTATATGCAATGCAAACAAACATCATGCATGATGTTACTCTTTCTTCATGTCTGCATGCGTTTTATGCGTTGGAAAACATGCAGCCAGTGTAATAATACCTGCTTGTTTACATTGCATAAATATCCGCATGTAATATCTATAAAGTTTCGAATATACAGGGTGAGTCTTAACTGGTGCAACAAAAGGAGTCAGTAGCTATGGGAAACTTTTTAAATTTTTTTTTGATCGAAAAAGTCATCCCTTGACATTGTCATCATTTGTTCCACTCGTTAAGACTCACCCTGTACATAAATAAAATATATGATATGAAGTAACAAAAGGGTTGAAACATGTTACGAAAGCTTTTCTCGCACTTGCAGCATCTTCACCACGTCAATCTCAGTCTTCAGTCAGAAGAAATATTTCTTTTGTTAATAAATATGACTAAGCATGGGAAAACGATTCGACTTCAATCACTGCGTGCAGAAATTATGCGAAACAACGTGAAATCTTTTTAATAATTATCTATCAGTCATTGCGCATTTAGTTATCTTAACAAAGCGCCTTCAATCACACTGGGTCATCTTAACAAATCGTTTCGCATTTCATAGCAATAAGAAATAAACGAATCATCTGAGCTAATGGCAAAGCAATGGTAACCATTAAAGCCTAATCAAAGATAGAACAAAAGCTCGATGAAGATTTAAACAAAGAAAATAAACAAGAAAAAATTAAAACGTGCATTTGGCAGAAATTATTGCATTATTAAGAAGAACATGAAAGTGTGTCAATTTGATTTAGATTATTTATTATTGGCAAGTCATCAATAATTTTGAAAATTTTATTTTTTCCTACAATTACATTGCGAATACACTCTAACTACAGCAATAAAGAATCAATTTGCTCTTCCGCATTTGTCGTTGTCATCTGAAAATCTTCTCTGGCATGTTAAAGCTAACCGTTAAGATTAAATATGTTACTGCCAACAGTAATCTTAATTTCACGATTCCAATCAGAATAAATTGAAAATAAAAATTCAATAAGTTGATAAAGAAGGAAATTTTTTGTGTATAAAATCCAATTGTTCCAAAAGCATTTTACTTTCTATAAACTCTTGCGTTAGGTTTAGAGCTATTTGGATAATGATTGATTTCGAACAAATCCATGACGTACCAATTGATCTAAATACATTTTTACATAGTTACACAATAGAAGTCCAGCACATTTTATCGCATGTGTTGTGATTATTAAAGTAGTTTATAAGTAAAAGTATAGCCTACGGCCAAAAGCCAAAAAGTAGACAAACAAATTATCTAACAACATAACAATAGTAATAATGGATAACAACATTGGGTGGAGTTCAGACAACTTACAATCGCGCATATTTAACTTTGTTCGAAATTTAAAATTTGATAAAATGACAATTAACAAAAAACATGCAGATAAAACGTAAAGTTTGATGAACTCCGTTCACGATTCAGTGTTAGTTTTATCAAATATTTTCAGTCAGAATGACATGTAAATTTCCCGCGTTTTTATATTTAGTTTTAAAAATCTCAATTGTGAACGGAGATTATGCGCTTGAGTTACGTATATTCAAATTATCTGTTAATGATTAAGTCATAAGATTAAGAAATTGACAAATGATTTAACCGTTGTTGACTTGCGTCCGTACTTGTTACTTATTGTCTCTATTTACTCAGTTTAAGTTCATACTATACAATTAGTGATCGCATTTAATATCTACCTATTTTCCTATGTTACACATTAACGTTTCTATTTATTAAGATTATTATGTTTATTTTAAGTTAGCCAACTATTCTAAACGTGTGTAATGGAGAAACTAAAGATAACTGTCTCAAATATAACTGTGATTATCGGCAATTACAATTTGAATGTGCGGCTATAATAATGCTTTTAGTATACTTATGGTTATTTATAAGTGCGTTGTACATGGAGAGTTGAGATATTCATAATGCACTCGTGTAATTGACCACCGACATGTTTATCAATGAAAGTCGCCTTTACTTAATTTAACTCACACTGCATACAGGAATTATTTATCTCATGTTAAAGTCTTAACTTGCCTACTTAAGTTGCGTTTTAATTTACTGATATTGCCTACAACCTATTGCTATGGATATGGAAATCGGTCAAATCGGTAAATGCAGTGCAGAGACAGAAAACAACGAAATGTGATTATAACTGACCAGTTCAGGCACATTATTGTCAGATAGTAAGATTGATAGTTTACTTCATGCAACTTTCTTTTTATCCAAGTGCGATTTTTACTCTTACCTTGTTTTCCTATTCTCTAGCATTTTGTAGCATTTTCTTTGTGTTTGTGGCTTTGGTCATTTGAGTCTATTGCCATATTGCGTTATGTGTTATTTAGTTCAGTTATTATTGGCTGCAGGTTAAAACCGCGCATTCAGTACGGAATTTGCTCCATTTCGTACACTCAAATCGTATTATTCACATTGCTCTTGTCAGGCGAATTTTCGAACATAAATCAAGTAATGAACTTATCAAAAAGTTCAAGTTATGTACTTACCAAGACGATTTTTAACTAATTCAAAATTTACATGATAACTGTTTTTATTCTTTTGGTACTTTAAGAAGCTTAATTAAATTCAGTGGATTAAATTACACCTTAGTTTTCGTTATCTATACGAAAACAAGTAGACAGTTCTTTAATTCTTTGTTTTCAATTGTAATTGGATTACTTTCCCGATTCTATTTCGTAATTTAAGTAAAGCTTTTTTTTTCTTAAATTAATTAAACATTCGCTAATAAAATTGAAATGTCTTATTTAATGTTATATAAACATTAAACAGAAAACAAAATATAAAGTTACACTGGACCTATTCATGTGTATAGTTATTAATTAGCAAGCGCATAAACTGCTGGATAAGTTAATTAATAAGGAACTTGCTGATTAATAACGAAAATTAATTCTAATGCTTCATATGCTAATAGAAAGTTTTCCACAGAGACAATAAATAGAACAGTGACAGTAAAGAATTGCCAATTTACAAACGCAAATTATGAAATAATAATCAATAGAAAATAAAAGATTAGACTGTGTAAAGCATGCTTCAAAACTTATTGTAGTAAATTGTGCGTATAAAATTACAATATGTAAATATCAAGTAATTTCTTGTAAGTACTTTGCAAATATCTAAGCAGCAGACGAGTAGAAAATAATAACGACGACTAACGGCCAAACACGAACAGCATAATTTTTCGCCCAAAGCGAAAATCGGTAATTAATTTAAGCTGTAATTTATATGATTTATTACTGGCGAAATCTCCATAATTATATGAAGAATCAAATAATTCATTGCTCTCTTTTTTCTGCGCTTTTTTCGCTATTTTCAATGTTTAACACGATAACATATGCGCATTATAGCGAGTTATGTAAAATTTAATAGAAATTGACGTGTTGTTTATGTTGCAAATTTAATTCGCGCAATAATTGTAGAGTTTGTTTGATTAAGATGTTGAAGAAGTTTATTTAGTATTATTTTTCTAAAATGTGTAAAAACAATGCGCAAAAACAAGTAACAACAGACTACAATTGTAATCGCATAAAGAATAAGAAGATATAGAAAGACAACAACAATGTAACACACACACTGCTAATTATTATATTGTGTGCGCGCACTTATTGACTCTTCTCATTAAGTTTTATGAGTCGCGACCGTATCTCTTGGTTCTCGGCAAGAAGCCTTCGTGTCCACGGCCACGGCGATCATTGCTGCTCTCGATCAATCTTTTATTGTGTGCGAGTGTGCACTTCTTTAAACTTTTCATTGTGTTAGTAACCTATCTGATACTCTGTATTTTTGAAACAGTCTGCTGTACATGCATAAAACAAAGAGAGCAAGTTTGCAAAAAATACAAATGCGAATTATATCAAACCGATATATATTTTATATCAAAACATGGTATAAAGTTGTATTTATTCCCGCAAAATCATAGGATAATGTAGCATTTTATTCCCTAGGGAATAGAGTAATTTTATTAAAGCGCATGCGCGCATTCAGTTTATTGCATGTTTGGAAAGTCAATCACATTTTGGTTATGTTATTATTGATTACACAAAGTTGGAGAATAAATCAATAATGTTTATGTATTTTAATTAAATTAAAATAAAACTATTGATTTGATATACGTAAAGCATTTAGTCCGTGCCTCTCGTCACAATCAACCAACAATGAAATTAATTGTTGTCTGATTGTGACGAGACGCATGAACTTGTTGTCCCATGTATATAAACTATTCAATGTGTCTCGGGAATAAACAACATTATTCCCTAGATGAATAAATAGCGATTAAATGCCAGTTATTTTACAGATGCCCAAGAAACATTTTCATAAAAGAGTGAAAATGAGCTAAAAATATTCTTGTTATTTTTTTGCTTAAATTTATTTTAAAGGAAACTTTTATGGGAATCATGTCAAAACATTGCGCATATACGTATGAAAAAGTTAATGAAAAGACGATTATTTATTATTCATTATGATTGGACCAGTCTGGTGAGACTAGGTCGGAATTATTGTCCCTTAAATGGAAATTGGGTGAAGGATTATTGAGTCGACTTTTGCATTATCCTTATAAGGCGGTATACTCCGATGAATTTACAATTTATATAACTGC
>JARJDT010019360.1:0-21673 GCA_030264655.1 Leptusa sp. GC000079
TAATACATTATCCTGCCTGATGTTGTACATACAACAAGTATCGTATTTTCGGTTCGGTATGGATAATACAAGGAATGTTGGGGAATGCGGGAAAAAACGATGCCGAACAACCGAACACTCGTGTTATACTTTCTATTCTCCCACTGGGCACTCAACTCCACTTTTTGCTTGCTTTCGCAACAACATTCAGCAACGGAATATTATTAAGGTACATTTTATACAACAATACAATTCCCCAACAAAGGCGCTCAAGTGCGCCCGATTCAAATATGCATTAACCGATGTTAATTAACGCCCCGTGATTTGTACATTTTGAAACATTTTAAAACGTTTATCTTACTGTATTTGCGCAACTTGTTGTACCATTCAAGTTAGTTTGCAAGTACTCTAATTATAAAGTATAGGATATCTCGTTACCATAAGCATCGCAGTTGTTGTTATCTGCGTGTTGTAAGCTTGTTGTTAGTTAATGTCTTCGCTGGCGTCGATTATGAGCGCTCGCGCAAATATTTAAAATGTGTTTGTTTTGGATTTCTCTTGCTTGCGTCGTTTACTGTTGGGATCATATGGCGTCGTCCTCGACTTCGTGTGTGGCACAGCGTCTAATAACGCACTTAAACAACCGAATCTCTCGATGCGAAATGTGTTTGCTCGTCTACATGCATTAGGGGTCGCGATAAGATGCGCGATAGACGACGTAGGAAGAAAACGCGAACAGTTTAGGATTACTACCTCCATACATACTTTCCCTCTATAGCTCTTGGTGTACTTCAAAAAGTGCGTGCTTTAGATGTAGTTGTGCAGTAGATTTACGCTTTTTGAAAGCTACGACTTTAGGCGATGTATGCGAATGTGTGGCGACGTATACATGCATGGATGCGAAAGTGGGGAATGTCGGAAAGCTTAAACGACGACATTTTATCTCGCGGAAAATGTGCTCGACGGCAAAGAACATTACGTTCTTTCTTTTTTTTTTTAATATTGCGAGGCAAACTTTCTTGTTTTCCATTCGTGTATTTTATGTGTGGTTGCGTTTTAATAAATGTTTCACCGTTTTTCAATAAGTATTTCAATGCATTCCACTTTTCGATAGATCAAAGATTCAAGCAAAAAACACCACTTAAAATCAACCGTTAGCCGTTACAAATTAAATAGCTAATAGGGTAATTGCTGTAACTGTAGATATTAATTAGTCTTAATACTTATTATTGATCCTTGCTTCAAATGAGTATTAGTAGTGTTCAAGAGTTGATTGAGTCAAGTGCTAACAAAATTTGTGAAGTTCTCAAAGTAAGTTTAAAATCTGTAAATATTATTTATATAAATTGCGAATGTTTTTCACGTGTTATCAAATCGAACACGCGCAACACTTGAAATCCAACCGGGAACGTTTAGTACACCCAAAACCGGAAAACGGAAAACACAGGCAGGTATAAGAGATAATAGCCTCCATAAGCAAAACTGATTCGTGTCGGTTTCGTGACGAGTGCAACCCGTTTCGGTTGAGTAACAATTTTCAATGGGTATCTACCCGAATATAGGCAGCTTTGGGAGCTATATTTGAAAGATAATGATAACGAACGGGACGCGTGTGCCACCTGAATACGTACCCATAGATAGTGCTGATTTTCTCTGTCACTCGACAAGCAAATCCCGCTAATGAACTGTGAACCAGATAGCTTCCCTGCGATCCTGCGAAAAGCAGCCCTCGCTGGCAGGCGGCAGGCCTCTGTTTATGAAACCCGAAATGTTCCGCGTCGGATGGCTGAGAGCTAGTTGGAAAACCTTCCGCGTTCATAAAGCTTTATTATATTTCGTTCGTACGCAAGTGCCACTTTACATACAGGTGCTACTCTTGAATAACAACATCAGAGATGAAGCAAAACTGCGTGTGCCCGTAGCACCTACACTTAAATTGTGTGTACGCAAAATGTTGCGTAACAATCGCCTTCAACAACCGTCGTAATCTTAGATTTTATGGGCTTTCGCATTTTCAACAAACTACATTTGCCTAACATACAGACTCTTATTATAACCACTTTTGCCAACACTCGCGGCAAGTAGAAAGAGGTAGAAATGTTGCACTTTGAATTATTTATGAATACATGGACTCGCATTTTCTACAAACCCACTTCGGGAAAAGTGAAATTATTCCAACAACTTTCAAAATTAAAATTTACCAAGTCAAAACAGCTCCTTTGATGTAATTGCTGTATTCTTCGCTGTGAATACATAGGCACTGGAATAGGATAGGAAAAGTTTACTTTTCGATAATTCTTTGTTAATTTATTTGAGTTATGAGATGAGCCGTTGTGTGTAGTTTGCTAATCGAAAATTGTTCAAAGCAAACTTTCTTCTTCCGGCGAAAATTAGTTCCTATCACAATACCTAAATGAAAATAATAATAGACAAAAAACTAAATTCTCTCTAGGATAATTCATTTTAGGCTTTTATTATCTTAAGGCACTCACCCGGCGTCTCACTCCAGAAATTTTAATCGCGCGCGCCCCTTTATTGTTTCGAAATTATAATCATTGTCGTCGCCTACTACTTCATACTTTCCCAGTATATCAGCCAACGATGGCAAGGGTATAAGCAAAACTTTCGAGCCTTTCACAAACTGCCTGCCTGCTTGAGTGGAATACAATAGACTTTCAATGCCTTCAACGAACGCGAACTTGTCTCTTTCACCGAGCCAAAACTGATCATCCTGCTTAATCTTTATTAACACTCAATAAGAGAATAAAAGTTTATAATTATAACGGTTAAATCACGATCTTATTACTTGACGTTATCGATTATGGTTTAGTGTGTTGTATATTTAACATTAATAACTAGGTATAGTGCCAGCACACAGGGGACAAAGTGGGATTTGATCATTATCGATCAATTAGACGCGTTAATTACTTAATCAGTAATATGATTTGCATATATAATGTGCCGGCAATGAAAAAATGTAAATGTTGGCCTGTAAGGACTGAAGGAGTATGCATTATGTATACTACAGACCGCCAGTGCGGCAGTTTAGTAGCAAACATTGTAACCAATATGTAATAAGTGCGCGTTGTTTGTTGAAGTAATGTAACACGTTGCTTGGCTGTTGTTCGGTTCCCGATGTGTGCATGATGAAATAACGCTCAATGAACGAACGAACGAACGTCAGGGCACGCATTAATTAAAGGCCTAACAACCCGTTACGGAGTCAACTATAATTATATTCAATTTACTGTTAACTTATCGCATTAATTACGACGTGTCGCACGTGAAATTTATGTTTACATTACTACTTACGCACCTTTAATAAGCGCTATATTGATTTACGTTTTCGTTTCTTTGCGTTTTCCATTCTTTTCCAAGGAGAAATAGATCAAGTCAAGACTGTGTGTAATTTTATTTGTTTTCGTAATTGCATAGACATAATTACATAAATTACTCTAATAGCATTCTTTTTCATTAAGGTGATTTTTTTGAGAATGTATTTAATTGCTTCTGCTCCTATTTATAGTCCCAATGTGAGAATTTAAACATACATGATAAACGCCTTATTCAGTTCACTTTGGTGTGGTTTTGTGTAGCGAAATAAAGTTGAAATAGGAAGAACAAGCGAACAAGCAAACCCGTTAGATTAATTTTCCACGGTTCTGTGAGTGGTTCTGATGTTCAGCAAAAAGTTTATTGTTTCTTATTTGGACGCCGCGTGGTAAAATCTACTTGTACTTACACTAGTTGTATGTTTTCCGCAACCATCGAACGAACGAACGGATTTCATTCCTCTCCTTGGAGCGACGACGTTGAATTACCGCTCTTCGTAAATACCTACTACCTATATAGTTTGCCGGTTCAAGTGGTAAATCAATAACATCGCACCCTCAAAATGTACCACTAAATGCGAAAGGGGCTATAATCAAATATTTAATTAACACAACGTGATTATTAACATTTGATGATTAATTGCGAATGTTTTGCTCGATTTCCGGCTTTTTAGCGCAGCAGGTAGTCGTAGTTGGAGCGTGCGTTACGAAAATATGTTTTTGGCGGTTTTCGAAATACGGAAATTAACGAAATCGATCATTAAGAACAATATATTTCCTCACCTTGTTTGCTAGTGGTTGGTGTGCGATTTTTGCCCTTCTGCGTTCGGCGTTTTGTTTGCCACTCGTTTGTTCATGGTATGCTAGTTAGAAAAGTTTCTCTTCTTTAATGCGACGAAAAGAGCGCACACACATTCAGCTCGCAAGTTTATAGAAAGTTTTATAAACGTGCGGATTTTTCGCGCCTCGCTTGTTGTTTCTTCCTAGTATTTTCTTAGCGTTCGCTTTGCCCGGCGCCGCCACTGCCGCTGCTTGTCTTCTCCTTCGGCCAGAGTACCTCACGGATTCAAATTAAAACGACTCGCTTGTTTCGAAAAGTTTTGAAAACACATTAAGTATCGACTTAACAAAATTCCGGTGTACTTTCGTGTGCTTTTCGAAAGGTTATATACCATACGCGCCTATACAGAAAAAAAGAAAGAAAAAATTAAGGGGACTAGTACGAAAGGGCACTCAATGTTTTCCCTCGTTATTTTCGTTAAAGTGAACGGTGTTGCCTTTTTCTCTCCATGTAGTATTTTAGTGAGAGGTCGTTCAGTGTATGGGCGCGTAGATGAACGTCGAACGGACGAAATTAGTTAAATTAAAATCGATTAGGATTTTCAACTCCGACAGCCAGAAGTAGGACTGGGAAAAGAGCAAAAATTCGTTTGCGCTTCGTTTCATTTCCATTCGCATTCGCCCACCACTGGCAAGCATTGCCGCATTCGGCGGTATTCGCATTCGTTTTAGATACCTATTACATACCTACGGACGGATGCGAAAGAGCGGGAACGTACAGGACTCGCTAATCGTCGACGTGGCGCAGTAGGCGAACAAAGTGGTTATACGTCGCAACTAGCGAAACGATATTTCGGGAAATACAAGCAACGTGGATGGGAAATAAGCGCAATTAATCACAAAATGCCGTAATGCGGGGCGACGACGGGTCTGATGCCTCGTCGTCGAGTATCGCATCGCCAAAGCTGCGCTACCCGACGACTGACTAGAGTTACACAGTTGGCATCGCATGCGATGGCGATGGTATAACGTTAGGTTTGCGACGACGGATTTAATGAGTGTTTACGTTTACTAGCTGAATTTCAACGTATTATCGCAAATGGGCATCGCTTATTGCTAATTAATTTCACATGACGTTTTTCGATTTCCTTTCTAACCTTTCCCTCCCTCACTACTCTACGATTAGATTTCAAACTTCACACAAATAAAGCGCTAGACCTGATGTAATGTTAATTAACTATTAATTCTTGCCAGTAGGATTTTTATTAATAAGTTACACATGACTTGATGAATCTGAGCGTATTTATTACATGACACGGCGAAATATTTAATTACGTTACGTTGTTGTAAACTTTGTAAACGTAATAATTTTGATCGTCTCATTCTGCTCTCTATACAATATTCCTAAATGTTCATATACATATTTACGTCGAAATGAAAGTTGCGTAGGTGCATGAAGCTGGTGCTTAGGCAAAGTAAACCTCTAGCTCATTTATCAAGAAACGTGTGTGTTCTGTAAAGCATTGCCTCGGCACATGAAGAGTAATGTTATTTTCGGTTCGCGACTCTTCTAGCTTCACAAGCATCAAACACATAACACATTGCATAGATTCGTTGCTACACATGACGCAGCTTATATTAATTTTCTACAAATTTTCATCTTGACATAATAGAAAACCATCAAAAACACAAACTTGGGGAGTGAAATCTCATATTTTCCAAACGCATCAAATATTTTCCGATCTTTTCTTAGATATCGTATTGATTTTGTATGCATTAGGTATAATCAAGCACTTTATTTTTTCCTCGTCCCCTTTATTTTCTGTTTGCCACTGCATGCTCCATGATCACGGCGATCATATAAACATGCTGCAAATAGGGATAACGTTGAAAGCCAACTAACTGTCCGGAACAAACTTTTTTTGCGTGTGCTGGCTGCTCTGTTTGCTATTTTACTTGGGTTTCGGCAACGCTACCATCGCTTGACTCTTTGTGCATGCACCATATACACATATTCTTCTTTTCTCATTTGCAAATTTGTTTTGAAACTTCGTTAAGCCGCAGACCGACATGCAGCAACGTACCTCGCGAGCATAATGAAAATAGGATATTATATCTCCTGCGACGTTAATTACCCCTTTGTTTCTATTTCACGGACCCTTACACACACTTAATCAATTCAAACCATATTAAAGCGCCGCTAATGCCAACATTCTTGAGCTTTCCAGCCTTGACTGTCGTGTGGGAGGAGTACGCGTGGAAAACAAAGCGTAGTGGTCGCGCTAGCCTGGCCACACGAATTAGAATTTTTCGATTGCATGCTTTGCTTTTTTTTTATTTGTATATATCTATATATCAACCTCCGCCGCAAAATCTTTTAGGGTTGACTTTTAATAAAGGCACGTTTGCTTCCGTCGAACGCATGAATGGACACACAGTTTTTCGGCGTTGGTTTTTACTTTGTTTTTTTGCTGCTGCTCTTTTTATTGAACTTTTTTATATACCTATTATTGTTCATTTGAGGGAGAAAAAATATAAAAGCTGGACGAAGCAGGCATCGCTTCGCGCAAAAACCGAATTCGTTCGATCGAATATGGCCGATTTTAACGCGATTTCGAATTGTTAAATGGGTAAAAAGTTTTTCGGATCCTTTGGATTTACTTTTTTAATTAAATCGATTTCCTTTCTATTACTCCTTTTCGACTATAAAAAATAAGCAAACTCGATTAAGTATGTTAACGTTTTTTGCAAAATAAAAGCGATAAACGCTTATTCGAATTGAACTATACGATTAAATTGTCTTTAGCAACTAGTACGAAACTATATTTTTCTAATATATTTATCATCATCGTTTTAACATGTCTACCCCAAGTGCCAATGTTGCCGTTTTCAGTTTGTTAAATCGACTATAATTCCACACTTTTATTCTAATAGAATTTGTATCGATTTGTGTGATCCATCCATTCATTCGCATTGGGGGTTTTGCAATAGCCATTGGCAAATGTGTATGTGAGACGATATGGGAATTTGAATCGCGTGCGTCCTAATAAACTAGAGTAGATTTTCAAATCCACGAGGAGCATCTACTGCCAAACCAAGAAACAAACACTATTTCAGATTCAGATAGGAGGCGCGACATGCAAATATACTCGTATTAATCAATGCGTTATTCCGACACATGAGCAACTTGAAAAGGTGTAAATGGGTAGATGACGTTATGCATATAGGAAGATTGTCCCAGCTTAGTTTGTGTTGGGACACGTTAGAAAATAGTTTTATTTATAAGTGGGATAGATAGGAGGAAAACAAACCGGGTGTGTCGTGCATCTACTTATCACCCAGTCCGTTGGGTGCGCGCTCGAAATCCTCGAGGGTTTACGGCCGTAATACACAATTCCACTTCGAAGACGCTCGTCGGCTGCGACTATGCTGAAATAGAATCGGCAGAGTGGTTGGATATAGTAAAAAAGCGAAAATACAGAAGGAAAAACGTAAAAAACACGCAGGCAAACTGCTTCACGGCGACTTTTCGAATGTGCAGCCGAGTTCTGCGGTGATGTGCTCGTGCTGAAGATCCGGGCCAATTCAATTTATCGCCGGGGTAGTATTTTAAAATTTGATGAAACCCTAAAATAAATGAAAATCGATATTAACTTTGTTTTGAGTTTTGTTGCGAGTTACACGTATTTCAGCGCTGATTTTGACGCTTACCTGCGCCAGGAGTGTGGGCACATACATCAGCAAAATGACGTTTTGTTCCCTTTTACATGCATTTTCTAATTTAAATTCATGATGCAATGATGTGCGCCTACATTTGTAGGAAAACGCATTAAGACATCAAGCGCACCAGAGTTATATTTGAGTTAGTCTATTTGCGGGCGCATTTGCGCTCATATATGAAACTTGTTCCGAAAAGAAACACTTTGAAATTAGATTTATCCGTTTGGCGTGCATTTTTTTTTATATTAGGTTTTCCCTCATTTCGTACCTACATATAGGTACGTGCGCGTATAAATTTTATAGAAGCGTAAATGCGTTCGTTCTTCGAATGTTTCGGCAATGCCTTCGAAAAACATTTGCTACATTTTTCTGCCTACGCACACCCTTTTTCTAAAATTAAATAATTTTGCTCGCTGAACATTATGCACTTTCATATACATGCAAATATATTTTCTGGGCGTCGCGTCCTCTTTCTTCGATGTAGAATAATAAAAAACGCTCGTCGCTGCGTTAGCGCTTTGGTTTGCGCCCTCGCGGGCCTTTCCACACGCTCTCTCACATTCGGGGCGGCGAAAACGCGAATTGTGGGTGCTAGTCGTAAAACCTTAGCCAGGCTAAACGCAAACCAGGCGCATTCAAGCGATTCCCGTATAGGAGAGCTTCCTAGAACGTACGCCGGGTGCAAGATAAATTTGAGGGAATTTCCGTTTTAATTACGTGGAGATAAAGAGCAGCGGCTCCATGATAAAACAGTTTGCGTGTTGGTTCAAATGATTTGTTGTTGCGCCAGTTGCGCCAAGCAAACCGACGATATGTGCACGCAGCCAATTGACAATCCACACAGCATTTACTTCATAAATTTATTTAATTTTTCGCTTCCTTTTTTTTTGCAATTCTTGGTCGCATTGTGTGCCACTTAATGATGGTCGAAAAGGTAGAGGTATGAAAAGTCCGTTTGCACTTCTTTCAATAGAAAGGAAAAACTTTCAAGTAAAATATTTACATAGCGTTAACTAGATTGCGAGTTACTTTTGCTTGCTTTCTTTCTTCGAGTTTGGTTTTGTTGGATTTAGACACGCATTTACAAACTTACACATTCCCTCGGTCAGATTTGAAGAAATCGCCACTTTACCTTAAGAAAAGTCTGCTTTTGGGCAGAACAAATGTTACGGCAGTTAAATCAGAAGAACTAAACTTAATTTCTTCGAATATACCTCGTTTCATTCGCTCCAGTTATTTTTCGTTTGATTTTCATTACCATTTGTTTAAACCAATATTTATGCATATAACTTTATGCCGTTTTTGATTCTCCATTTAGTTTTTTCAGCCTTGCGCGCATTCGTAGTGAGTGATTTATGTGTTTGTTGTTGTTTCAGATGGTAACCAGGACGAAAAAAATATTCGTTGGAGGCCTTTCGGCGCCCACAACCCTCGAGGACGTCAAAAGTTACTTCGAGCAGTTCGGTCCGGTGAGTCGAATCAAACCAAATTTATCTTTATTACTTTTACGAAAATTAGAAATAACATATAAAAGTGATTTTATTGTACTTTCGGCGGCCTCACTTCGCCGCTTTGATATATCTCGATAGCCTGCTCCTCGTAAGCTACGGGCTTTTTATATGACAAAACGTCCCCAAGACGTATATCGAAACGTAACGTAAATGCCGAAACGAACGGAATTGAGTAAAACGCATCTCTTGTCTTTCATCGAACGTAACCGCTAAAGGGGATCTCATAACATTGAATATAATGGAACGAAAATACTTTGTCGCTATTCGGCTATACCCCAACATTACATCTATAGTACTGGAGAATCGTTTTATACTCTCCGCTGGCACTACAGTGGCAAATGAATTTTTCGCGGAAAGCCAACCGCACTCAGTGCGTCAGTGGAAATGTACAATCGATTTTCGGAAACTGGCGAATCTAATAATTTATTACACACAAATTGTAAATTTTTGATATATGTCTACCCGCCGGAAACGGGAACTGATAATGCTCAAACGTTTTTGACGTGCGTCCAAGAATGCCAACAAGAATTATCGTACAAAGTTGCCACAAATTGTCAACCTTCAGTAACTTCTCGTTTTTAATTCCATATAAAAAGCAGCCATCAAGTGCAATAAAATAAAACGAAATAAATATCAACTTCAGCATCATAACATCATAAATTCCGCACTTTGAAGCTGATTAGATAATGTTTCCGGAAGTGCGATGCGAATGTAATGCTGAAAAGTGCAACTAAGTTTTATTCGTTGATGACGATGATGAGATGATGGGAATTGCTTCTTCCTTTTTCGTTCATGGTTGTTGCACATACGTTTTTACATCAACGACTTGTTTGGTTGCATCTCGTAAAAGCGCGAGCGTATTTTATTTACGTCGCGGCACTTTGAGAGCGCAAAAATAATTGGATATGATGCAAGTAGAAAATTTCTTTAGCGTTGCCATCATCAGCGTTCAGTGTGCTTTGCTAAAAGAGTGCATGCGTCGTTTTGTGAGTCTTTTCTGACACTATTCTTTCATTCCTTTTCTACACTATTGGTGCAATGCAGACGACACCAGCAAGTAGACGAGAAATCGCACGTAAATTTGCTCATAAGCTTGTGTATGTCGACGAGATCGCTGAATAAATCATTCTTATGGGTAGTGCATAGTGAATAGTGAATGTAAAACGTTCAAGAGTGAATTTTATTTTATTGAGAGAGCATTTCGATACAATGTTTTTACTTGAATTGCACTTACAATATAAAAGTTGAAATTTATTTTGAATTGTGGATTCACTGTTGCAATTTATTTAAAATCCGAAATCCTACTTGAATTGCGCGTATTGCGTTTTCTTGGATTTTTCGAACTCGACGAATATTACATTATACAATATTAACCGATCCGGCTTCAGATCTCGGAGGATTCCGGAAGTTGAAATCATTTCTTGCATCTGCTTCCACGAATTGGGCGGTTTGGAATGACATTTGGCTGATAGGTATTAGTGAAGTGAATGGGATACAAACGGAAACACAATTTCCATATATTATTTCATTTGCCCGACTAGAAATGCTAGTCCTGTATTCCCGCAACAAGCGCCACCTAAAACCGCATCATCTGTAAACACAATGGTCAATGGTCATCCGCCTCAATCGAGTAACATCATCAGCTTCGTGTTCAACATATTAAATGAACTCATTCATGTCTGACACATCGAATGTCTTATTTTACGAGGAAATTCGAGGTACATTATGCAAGGCACTCAGCAGGATAAACTGAAGTTGCTCAATTAAATAAACTTAATTAAAGTAAAGAACAAAAACAAACATTATCATAGCAAAGCACACAGATGCTAAATTGTCAATTTGTTATTTATTGTATGCAAATGCGTGTTGTAGAATTTTATTGCGCCAACCGCAATGGTAGTACACACTCGTTCATGTTAGGGGCTGTTAGTTGCGGTTGATGTTTAAATTCGGAATGATGCGAAATGCTAACCGAATGAACGAACGAATGCAAAACGCAACATTGCGCACGCCGCGGCCTCGAATTAACGCTTTAATTAGATTTAAATTGTTTAAATTTATCACCGTGGCACAACGTGCTCGACATTTAATTTTTTTATTGATGTAGATTCTGCGTATTACTATTATCGAAGCTACATGTTATGCAAAAAACATGGGAATTTGATGGGCCCTTTAAATTTATCCCTTGTAACTATTTAGATTTTTTTTTAATGAAAATGGGGACAAAATTTGATAATTTGCAACTGAATTTTTGCCATTTTATGAGATTTGATCATGATTGTCGAATTGGATATGAATTTTATGAAAGTATTGATTTGATATCAACATCGAACATGACAAAACGGGAACAATTCGATTTGTAGCCTTAATATTATGAGTTTGAATTGTTTTGATACATTTGTGCTATATGGAACTAATCTAGATCTCGATGTTTTTCTCCTTGAAACATTTTTTCTTCGTGATATACAGTAACCAGTAAGAAATGAATACTTGAAAAGCCGGTCTCGGTTTTATGATTTTTCATGTTTTTGTCTTGGGGACTATAAAACGTCAAGTATTACAACTTATACGCTCTCATTCATATAACCTTACATGCATATATCTTGCAAAACTGCGCGCGGACAAAAATACGAAGAAGATGAAGATGAAGAAAAAGAAGAAAGGCCTGGCAGAAGAAAAAAGAATCGTCTTTTGATACTTCCGTTCTGTTGAATGTATAATACCGAGGAAATCATTCTTGTATTTATTATATCGTCGTTATGGGGCTGGCTCCCGCTCTGCCTACACTCGAGCTTACGAAAATGCTGTCTAGTGTTTCGCGTGCGCCAAGAAATTTTTCACAGCCCCACGTGTTATATCTGGCATATTAATGTGATGAAAACGCGTTTGCATATTACGATAACATAATTATACGCAGACGATACGAGCGGATAACGTGTATATAAAGGTGTTAATTTAATAGTATTAAATTTGGCCTTTAATATTTATGTGCACATGACTCCGTTGCCTCTGCTGTATGTTGGGGTCGAAGAGGAAACCAGAGCGTGAAGCAATAATTGCTCGATCGCGGCCGTAATGTATTGCTGCATGGCGCTTTGAAAAGGTGATTCTCCATTTTTATTTCGGTATAAAATTAATAGGTAACTGGTATCGGTACCGAGCCAGCGCATGCACCAACCTATCTATCCAGACCAGCAGCGTCGGTGGCCGAGCAAGCCAGACGCGATTTTGGCGCTTCCGTTTCGGTTGTACATCTTGTTCACTTGTTCATACTCCCTGGCATGGCATCATGGTGGTGAGCTGAAATGCTTTACCAATATCCAATACCTTCCCAATTTCAGCGCAAGCTGCTGGCTGCGGGCAACAGTTTCTGTTCCAACTGATAGCTTCGACATGAAGAAGCCACTAAGCTGCAATAGAGTTGAGCGAGCAAGTACCTTCGTTTGGCTTTATTTATGTTCATGGTCGTTCTTAATTTAGTTATTACTTTGTGAAATATCGACGGATAGAGCCAGAAGGCCCTTTTCGGGTGTCGGACCAGTTGCCTTCCACATAACATACTACCTCTTAGTACTAATTGCGTCGATGCTGGTGAACACTTACCGCTTTATCGCGCAAAACATTATTAATGAACTAGTATGTACTAGTTGTTAACAGTAATAATACATAGAATCTGAGTCTGAGAGTGTCTATCTGCAAATAGCCTATACGTGAATTAACATGACTGGCCCTCGCGCAGTGTCGATGCGCGTCTGTTATTTTTCTAATTAATTATCTCGGTTTTGTGGATTCCGCCGGAATTGCCTAGTTTTCCTTCATTCCACTCTGATCCCTCTCGTTTTATAGCTAGCTGCTTGTTGCCCCTTTTCCTCGGCGCAGCGTGCTCGGCTCGTTCCTTAACACATTCGAACTCGTCGTTTTGGCAAACGAACCATCTAGTGATCTAGACCTAGAGAATGCTATAGATATAGTTGTGTGTATGGCCGCGACCACTTACTGGCAATCGCTGTTGCGGTCGTAGTAGTAATAGTCAGTACAGCCAGTAGTGAGATAGTGATGGTAGAATAAGCGAGCGTAGAGCGAGAAGTTATTTTCTGGTTTTCCAAGATCGACTTTCTCACCCATTGCAGCCATTCAGAATCACCATCTAGATAATAGCGAATCTACCCAACTATTAAATAAAATGATTGCGATTCTCGCATCTCGGTCGATCCATTTGTCCACCCTTATCCGTCTTCATAGTATAGTGTTTAAAGCATCCCAATAAAAGAGGCAAAAAAGTCGGTCGCTACACTTTTCGACTTGCGGCTTAGATTTTCCGGGAGTTTTTTTTTCGTAGATTTATTTGAGTAAATTCTTATGGAATCATGAAATCTAATTTAGAATGCTGTTTAGTTTCGTTCGTCGTAAACTTGGACTTTGCGGCACTTTTTTCCAGGATGCCCTGTCTTACTTTGGTCCATTAGCTTAACCCGAGACATTTTTTCTCCTTTACGTCTCGAGTGCCTCAATGTTTATCGCTTATATACTGAATGCATAACTACTACACTGGAGATGATGATAAAAACAAATGTATTGTGCGCTGAGTCTGGAGTCGTTTTTGAAGAGATGGTGGCATTTTCCGGTAGATGTTTTCATTCATGCCCCCCCGACTAGCACGCATCTCAGCCAGTTCCTACCCATTTCATGTCCGTCCGGTGGTGTGTTGGTTAAACCTAGTGTGATGGAGAGATCGCTGGATTTACTCGGTCGAGCCTAAACTAAGTCCCGTGTCACTGACGGGCGGGTGGGCTAGGGATGCGTGCTGCCGTGGATCTACTTTATCTGAGCATCTTGCATGACTCCGGCAATACCGCAGTCGACATATAGTGGAAGGAAACTCAGTGACGCAGCAGCCTTGCCTGTACACAACGAAACCATCGGATTTAATTAAATTGATATCTATTAACTTCTCGTAGACTTCCTGAATGTAAATAAGTTTCCTCCTGCCATCAGCAAACCAAGTAACAACTAGCGTCGACTTGTGCGCTGTGCGGTGCTCATTGGCGCTATTGCAAGTAGTTGACTGCCAACTTGAACCTCAGGTCGGTGCGCGTTTTCGTTTCGATGCTTAATGCTTCTTCTTACTTGTTTGCTTTGGTTTGTCGCAATGTTCATTTTCTCTTCCGCACACTTCCACGTTCGTTCGTTCGTTCCTTTTGGGCACTACTTGGTTTATTCTATACGGGGACCTGTTTATCTGATTGCGATCTGATGCTGCTGGTGCTGCTTCTTTGCTTTTCCATCTGAACTCCCTCATATGTCTTCGAATCCGTTGGCATGCGATTTGAAATAGCGAATAGTGGATGGACGTCTAGCACAGCACGGAGTATGCCACCATGTCGGTATTCACAACATCGAAAGGGAAGATTGTGTTCGGAGATTACTTCGTTTATACAAGTGGAAATGCTTAGATTGCGACTATATAGAACATTTCATGCATTGCTCCTCAGCTCCTCTTTCTGAGAACACACGAGACACACTAATCAAATGAATCCATCTTTTCTGAACTAGTCCTTAGTGTGTGCCAATCTTTGGATTGAAAATATCTCCGAGAATTCCAAGTATTGTTTCTATATTTTGTTTATGTTATTCAGATCCTGAGTTTTTCTAAAATAAATATGAGACTATCTAAAATTTTGTTTTAACATTCAAGTCTCGAGTCAAATGCAAACACTACTTGAGTAAATTCAGTGAATACAGCAGTTTATCTTTAAATATTAAATCTATTGCACATATTTCTTCTTATGTTCTTCTATCTTGAATTTCCCACTAGCAATCTTCTCAGGGGAAATTACAACTAGCACGAAATCTCGGTTAAATGCTGTAAAAAGTGATACCATTCCATAACAAACAACTCGAAAAAGTTGTTAAAAGATAAAAACAAAATTTTCCCATCGATTTCTCGAATTGAACTGTTTCAGTCAAAATATTGTCATTGTTTCTGAGATTACGTGAGCAAACACACATTGATTCCAATCCAAGGCAAGCATTTCGCAATTACGGATTTCAGTTTTGCGCCACAAGTTGTTACACATTCACCGAATCGGTCGATTCGTGCCTTGAATAATTGTTGAAATGCAAATGTATCTGCCACGGCGCTATCTTAAAATGCGTTCATCCTTATTCGAGGTTCGGTTGCGAACGCAATGCGATCACGTTATACGGTCGCGACTAACAAACGATAGCAAGAGACACTCGTTTTGGTACGATCTCGTATTGCGCTCTCTCTTATCATCTCATTGCTGGGGATGTTCTCGCGCCGCGTGGATTATCTGCTCGCCCCTGGCGCTCCAGCTCCGCAGCCTTTCCCCGTGTAAGAAATTCAGTGTGCATTGCAAATGAACCGCTAAAATCTTTATGCTGCTTTAGTATACGACAAGAACTTGCTACAACTACAGAGCAGTTCGTATATCTATCTAACAAAAACAGCGTCAAAAGCATATTTTATTATCGAACATGCACCGTCACGACGACGACATTTCGCCCGATTGCATTTGCGATGCATGGAAGTACTCTTCAACTGCACCCCACAAGCTTTTACATAAAAGTCTAAAATTTGAATTGATGGTCTGAAGATATTTACTATTTCCTATCAATATTTTTTGATGGATTACTAAACAAGAAGACCATATATTGTCATTTCCAACAGAAATTAAACATACAATTCCGAAGTTGTATTGTGTGAGAAGACAATGAATTCCGAAAAAAAATCACAGAATTGTCGGCGTATACTACACGGGTCATAATCTAGATTTGAAATCTTCTGTTAAAAAAGGACTATGCTCATCAATGCGACCATAATAATCTATCGGATTTCGTTCGGGACACAAAAAGCAAGCATGCGGTGTGCTTGCTGGTTCATGTGGACATCACAAAAGCGAGACGAGAGGAATACCATGCAATCATTTCTCCTTTATGCGCCATTGTGTCGGGACTGTCAGGGAGGAATAATACGGATTATTGATTTGTAGGAATCGTCACAGTCATGCATAATAAAATATCGGAGAAGTCAAAAAAATCAGCACGGCTTGTTTTTCTAACCGAAAATCTCAGGCGCAAAAAGTGAGAATATCCACACTCAACTGGAAGAAACCAAAGAACAAAAGTCCTTGACACTATCTAGTAACACAACAAAACCAAGTAGGACACTACACTATAACTAGCTGCAACGAACGAAACGTCAAATAAGTTGATGTAACCACGCATGTGGATTGCTTTTCTACTCTCTATCGTATCTATGGGCTATCTATGTATGTCTAGCTAGTCCTAGTGAGTGAATAATAAAAAACACAACAATGTGAAGAAGCGGATTGTGCGGTTTGAGTTCATCAGCTTCGTGTACACAGAAGGGGACAGACAAGTGAAGAGTACTTCGGAAAGATGTGTAAAGAGAGAAGAACCCTTGAATTCGTGCGACGCGTGACGAGGCATGTCCACGATACAAAGCATGAAAAACACTTATATTCCCTTTCCTCGATGGCGGATGAGGATGAGACACTCAAAACCAACACAGCCACCAGGCTGGATCGTGGATGTTGTCATGTACGCGATTTCAACACTACCGGAACGTGGAACATGCCACAAGTCATCGTAATCCAGTATATCTTGCTGTATAAGCATAACACAGCCAATTACATTTTCAATCCTTATCTTTTCTCCTGCGCCTTGAATGCCTACTACTACTCAATAAGCAAGCCTATTGACGACGAGTTTTCTCAACATTTTCAAGCAACCAATACCAGTTTCGCACTTGAATATGGAATTGTTGTTGGCACAATGCAAATTTCCATCTTTGAGCTTGTGCCTACAATCGTTGTGCCTACAGAAGCTGCGCAGGAATATTCGTCTATCGGCAGAAAATCAATTGTCACGCCGTTCGCCGTCATCATCAATACATCAACAATGCGCCTTCGCAAAGCCACACATCATCCATCCGATGGCAGATTGCATAAAATGGAGGAGGCATCGCATCTGGTCAATGACGAATAATAAATTCATAATTTCATAATAAAGAGGAGCAACGTGTGTGAATGTGCGTGTGTGTTATGTGGTGGACATATACCCCGCAGCATTATGCCGACACATGCTACATAATTAACGAAACAATGAATATTTGTTGTGGAACACAAATATTTTATCCGCGTTTATTTACGCGCTGCGTTGAATATTCGCCTCGATCTGGATTGAAGCACTACACCGTATTGTCATTCGGAAAGTGTTATATAAATTCGATTTGCACATTCCAAAGACCACAAACAATTCATAATTCAAGTTGCTAATGATGTTGCTGCCGCGACCAGCAGTCCAGCTCCTGCAGGAGATAGATGGGCGGAATGGAATCGAACTTGGTGACTCAGTACAGTTTGGAAGAGTAACTGAAAGAGCATGGAGAGATAGAAGATTGCCGGGTTGTGTTGGTTTGTGCTTTCAAACTTTCAACAACTCCAAATAGCGACATGCACGAAGGGCACGCGGCAAAAATAAATGACTGCGTGTTAGTGCCACCCCTGAAGCATCTCTTTTGCTCTTTCTTGCTGAATATCTGATGAGGAACTGTTGTCATTAAGTGGTAATGAGACTCCGATTTATATTAAACCTATTCTTGTTCCCTACTTGCTTCGTGCAGCTTGTCTTAGACAATTTTCTTCTTCCGGCTTTCTAAAACTGCTATCTGTCAGGGTCTTATCTATGTGACAATATACTTAGAAATTCAATTTCTACGAATTCCACTAGACTAACTCTATAAACAGTTAAGGATAATCGTTAAAAAATCCTGAAGACATCTGTGCTACTGCTTGCTACCCTTGCACTGTTTTTTGCAATACAATTTCAATGTTTGTAGCATGGAATTGAAAATGATATGAGATTGTTATATTTACTACATTTGCTTATTTACAACGTGATTATCAAGGAAATGTCAGACGAGTCGTAAAAGTTTTCATGCCCGTTTTTTTCTCTTATTAATCTAATAAGACTCAGTCTAAAATGAATATCCACTATAAAAACTGTCGCTGCTCTCCTTATGTTGAAGACAAATGGTCACTGGGACCTTATCTAAGAAACTAAGTGGGAAACAGGGCTAGGGCGACAGACAGTGAACTGCTTGTCTGCGAACAACAAGAAGTACCAGGACCAGGTTGAATTAAGGCGCACTTATGCAGTGAAATTTTAGTTAATGTCTGTAGATTTAGGACCCCGTGCGGATAATTGTGAGTCGCAATAAAGTGACGGTGTTGTAAGGAGTAATTTAAAGCCACCCCACATAAAAGTTGTTGATTGTTCTACGTACGTACATGCGAACAGAAGTAACCAAGAAACGCTTGAAGCAACTAGCTTCTTTGGAGATCTTAAACATTCTCGGGAAAGTGTTGGGATGTGCGAAACTGTTTAGGCGCGCACGTTTGCATTTATATTTTGGCAACGGCTTACCATAGAAAAGTGACACTATCTTGGCGCAGACACCGAGTGTGGAAACACTTCATAACTGGTTAACTTTTCGCGCGTCCGAGTAACTGCATGGGTCGTTTTACTATTTCATTTTGGCACAATCCTTTATTCGTGTATACGAGGAGTTGGCGGCGGGGTTGCTTTTATTTCGTCGTTAATTGAGTTTTATGCGCTTGACTATACGTTTTTTTGCCCGTTCTGTTCATTTAATTCAATTCGACGACCTTCACTGCGGTTTTTCCCGCAACTATTTCCAGAATTAGCTCTCAACTTTTTATTTGTATTGAAATGCCGGCGAATTTACTTCGAGCGTTATTCTCCAAATCAACATGGTAGTTGCTAAGTAAAGTGTTGCTGATAGTTGAAAGCATTGTAGGTTTTTATTGCATTTCCATATATTAAGCGACGTGTGCGAGAAGAGGTTTCGCCAAACCCCCGAAGGGAAAATCTTCTCTTTTACGATTCGAACGCGAAAATGTATTTTTAGGCTCTGTACACATCATTCGCATATATCCACGTTTCCTCTTTTCTCACTCTCTGTACCTACTTTATTTGCGAACATTTTTCTTCCTTTTGTTCCTTCATTTCTTTTCTGTCGTATTTCGCTTTCATAGCATCACATAGCTTGTGCAAGAGTCTTACAAAACTCTATAAACTCGGCAAGAAGTCGCCTACTTGTACGGGACAAAATACGCGAGCTGAGTATGTGGAAAGGACTTCTTTTGCATTCGTTTCTGCGTCTACAAAGTCAAAGCGCTTGTGGGTTTCTGCACAAACTCGCTCCTTTTATAATTTCCAAAGGAAACAAATGCGCGTCGACTCTTCCAGCAACGTACGCGCATGCACGGTCGCTTTAAAGAAATAATATTTTCGTTCTTTCGGTTGGCCAAACAGCTTTGCACCCAGCTTCTTCTCCTTCGCCGAGATCATATTATCCAATTCTATATATTCTTTAGAGGATATAATATGCATAGGTATGAGACTTGAAGATGAATTTATTTTAATCAAGCATTTCTCTTATTTTCACATCAACTTTATTCTTTATATTTTATGCGTGCTTTTATTTTAACTTCACTTCTTTTCGTGCAGAAATTTGCGCCACGTTTTCTTTGATTTCTTTTGTATCTCGCCATTTTTCCACTGTTATTGTATCCTTTTAATAAAAATGTTTGGGATTCGCATGCGCCCATTGTTTGTCTCATTATAGCATCTGTGAACAAACAGAAAAAGAACGGAATAAACTCGTGGAAATTAAATTCTGAAATCGCAATTCTCAAATAGCAATAATCCGATGATGGTAAATTGTGTTATTTAAAGTGTCGTTTTGTAACGATTTCATTATTTCCATTTATTTATTTTTGGAAGATTTACGCACCAGTGGCGTTGCTGGTCTTTTATAAAGTCAGTCGCATAATTCGTATTTTTTCAGCATGCTGTTTGTATTGACGTTTGTTTTATTTATACATCGCAGCGCGTTTGCTATTTCAGTTAGTTTTCTCTATTCCCATTTTGCTTTGCGCACAATTCCTGTTTTGCCTATATCTATAGCGTTGAAACTTTTGCGCTTCGAAATAGTACATTGTTTCAATTCGATTTCGAAAGGGTATCCGGTTTTAAATTAAATAGCCAAGTGATTAATAGATGCACATTGAATCGTAACGAACGGGCTATCAACTTACCGTCGAAACCATAGACGACATCTATGTGTGTGTTGGAGAGGATGAGACATGAAGATAGGTCAGAGTCGAAGGGAAATTTAGGAATATAGTTAGTTGCTACCAACATATAAATTGTGCAAATTTCGAAATAGGTGAATATATGTAGATAGATAAACTGATTGTTCAAAGTTGATTATTTTATTTACTTCGACCCGATTAGTGTCACTGACATAGTTGCACTGATTTAAAAATATTGCTTGGCAGGTTTGCTAATGCGACATGTCATAATTACGCCTATAGATAAATTCATAGGCGACACGTAATACTAAGTTCCGCAGAATAGTCACATTTATCATAGAACGAAACTCCATCAGAAGTGACACGCGCGGAAATGCGCCATTACTGAACGCGTCTCATCTATTGTCGATGGCCCGCCGTAAGGCAGTTTGTTAACGTCGCTAGTACCCGCCATTACCCGCCATAGTGATAGTAAGGACGATTTCCACTTGCTCCATGTCGGCCTTTAATGACAAAACTTGCCCGTAACACTTTTCCGTCCGTGTCTGCATTCGATTATTGCCGCGAAAAAATTCTCGAACGATAAAAGTCGATTTTCAGATTCAATACATTTCTGCAAAAGCAGGATTATACCTTTTAGTCTAGTTGGGATCCGTGTCCATGTTGCACGTCCAGATTACGATCACGACATTGCCTTTATTCTGGATTATTGATATAATTTTGAACCCTACACTACCTCTGCAGTTCGGGAAGGAATCGCTGAGTGTTTTCTTACTGCCTATACGATCGCAAGGACCAGCAAGGACTTGAACTATTATCACTATTACTATAGGAGCTAGGGAGGACAACGATATTGTACTTGGAACAAACGACTACCACAATTTTCTGAAACACAATGGAAATGTTACGGGTTGTAAACTGATTTGACGTTGGTTAAACGACTGCATCAGTACATCAATTTGAATTGCATGGCGTTTTTTTTTCTGTAATATTCATTTTGTTGTTCTACATACTTCAGCTTATGAAATGCATAGGGAAATTGAAAATCTAGTCTGTCATGATTGCCATGAATAGTATTTTCTGGCTTCCGTGTATCCCATTACACATTCATACACTTTCCGAGTAAAACCATTATCCGTTTGCTTGTGGATAAAACAAACCTTCATGATGGGAAATAATCACGAAA
>JARJDT010019367.1:0-10397 GCA_030264655.1 Leptusa sp. GC000079
CCTTAACCCCACCATCACTTACTCTCCTTGCTCCTTGCAGACGAGACGGGAAAGTTGCGAATGTTGCGCCGCAGCAATAAACGTTAATGTTACAATTTCGAAGTCCTCGGACGCGTCCTGTGTATAGAGTTGCGAAGATTTGGTAATGGCTTCGTTTTTTGCCGATTTCGATGATGTTTGCGGAGAGAAAGAAAACAATAAGGCCGTTTCCAACTCAAAACGAGAACGTAATAAACGTAATAAAACCAATCGACTGAATTGGATGTCATTATTGTTTCGTTTTTATTATTTTTGCCTCATTTCGTTTTTGGCCAGCTTTGCAGGCATAAAAAGCTCGAGGATTGCAAAAGAAAATAAAGGTAACAATAAAAATATAAAGCCTCCTCCTGGATAATTCTGACTTATAAGATAGTATGGTTAATAGTTTTAAAGTTTGCTCTCTTGGGTATTAGCGCGACTATGAAACTGTCAAAATTTAATAAAGTAAAATTTTAAGTGCAAATTGTACGCCGAGGATAAAGTGCAAACAATAATTTTTGGTTTTTCAAAATTACTTTTTTATCCACTTTTCCACTCTTTTATTTAATCTACAACTTCCACATGTAAACACTCCTTCCGTAAGGAGCACTTGCACATTTTTAGAATTACTTTTACTGTTCCACATATTCTTGTTTAGTTGAAAAGCACACAGCTTCTATTGGCATCCTTGGTCTTGTTCTTGGTCTTATGTTGGTCTGGGTCTTATCATAAGAAAAATAATAATATTCCCTCGAGTAATATGAAAGCGCGTAAAAAGAAATTATGCAGATTTGCCCTCGTCTTGTCATACTTATCCATGTGTTATATATCCAGGGTTGTATTTACCCAAATATCAAGTTGCAATTCTGTTATGCACACAGTGCACAAATGCAAATTGCTGCCACGGAAGACTTTACAACTTTTGAACTTACTTTTTGACTTTGCTTAGCTCTGAAGCACGAGATACAAACTGAATAAGGTTTCAAGGATAACGGAACAATAATGACGCTAACAGGTCTGTGCCTGTAGACAAGGCTTTGATTTTTTATTCTTCTCGGCACGGATGCAAGGAAAACTCGACTTAAACTCGCGGTTAGGGAACGGTAAGAAGGAAAGCAAAGGCGAAGGGGAGATTGAAGAATAAAAACTTAATATTACGTTGTTCTTGCATGTAGTCCTCCGACATTACATGAACTTTGCGCGTTGGTTGGTTGGCATCGTCACAAGTTTACTTTTAATTTTGTTAAATATTTGATGCAAGCACCGACTCATCACGAGTCAACATACGCAAAAACGCGTCAAAGTTCAATTTTGTCTTTCATTAACTTTCCGATTCCCCGACGAACTCGACGATGGGACTGCGCAAATTAAATAAAAAGTATAATGGGCGCCCAAAACTAACAACAATTTCATAAATGCGAAATTAAGTGGATTAGACTCGACCGTTTTTTTATAGCATACAGAGTGGGATGCGGTAATTAAAATAATTAAAATTTAAATATTGATTCGAAAATGAAAACATTTTCGTTGCCGCTTATGAAATTTTCATATTTTCATTTTGTTTTTGATTGTTATGCATCAGAATGTTTACAATCACCAACTGAAAAGATATGAATACGTAATTTTCAATTTTCTACACTTTATAAAATGTGCAAATAAATTAGAAAAAAATTAGTCGAGCACTTTAAAGGGTACTTCAGTGGAATTTGAATTCACTTTATGTCACGCACATGCACGTAACTTGTCGATGTTGATTATCGCTTTGTATTGCAGATCGAAAAGCGCATTTTATGCAAATTTATTTATTTTTCAATTTACACACGCCGTCGATAATTTCGATAGTTTCGACAACAACGATCGGTCACGCTCTAAATATTCCAAATTGCAAAACTTGCGATAATTGCATTCGCTTGCAAATTGAACTGTCAACATTTATTCTTTCAAATAACGCACAATAACATCATGTTAACAATTAATTATTTCCATACCTATTCATGAAAAAAGTTTATCAAATATTTCCCGCACCCGAGTGAAACTTGTCTAAATCGGCTTACGTAAAGCACACAGAGCTGCCATGTTTTAATAGCAGTTGAATTGCTTCATCCATTCTGGTGTGAACATTCTTTATCATAACAAAACACAATCGATTTTTGATTATGTCGCATTTATCAACAGATTATGTCGGTTTTATGTCCACGTCGACGAGAGCGACTGGCGAATAACGTCGACAAGAGAGATTTGCTGTAATTGATTTTCTTTTATATTTCGTCGCGATGGCATACTACGGATTGCAGTGCATTCATTCACTGCACTCAGTCAAAACTTTTATCCGTTATTATTTTTTACTTCCTGACCAAGGAAGTCTTATGATCATGAAAATAACTGTTGCTGAGATGGTATTTTTGGAGTGGTGTCCGTGTGTATGAACGGTTAATAATTGTAACCTGAAAAATACTAATAAAAAATTTCAAATGAGATTAACTCAAACTCTATCGATTCATTCGCAACAAGCGTTGTTATAAATAATTTTTTTCTAAAATGTCTATTAAATCGTAAAATTTCAATAATTGCTTGAATGTGATCAGGAAGTCATGTGGCGGCCACACCTTATTTGGCTATGTGTACACTCAGTAAATATTTTTAAAACGCACAAGGGATCATAATGGGGAAACTATGTGCGCTTGCAAGTGAAACTATTGCATTCGTGATGTACTATAGTTTTTATGTTTTTACTTGTTTTTGTGGTCACCGGGTATGAATCTTGATGCCTTGTGTGTTTTCAACTGTATATTGATACGAGGGACATTTGAAAGTACCGAAGGTGGTCATAAAATGCTTCATTTAACCATCACACGCTATTGCAGCCAATGCATCTCGTAGACGCGACGCGCGTCGAAAAATAATAATAAAATCCGACGAGCTCGAAACTCAAACACCCAAAATGTAGGAGACCAAAATCAAAATCCCAAAGTAAACTCGTAGTTTTTTGCTTGTTTGTTTTGTACAATGTCTTTCTACCCACTCAAAATGATAAAAACTAATCTAGTCTAATGGAATTCAGCAAAAATAAATGATATTTTAGGGCGAATGTAAGCAAAGACTGGCCTTTAAAACTAGTTCGTTATGCTAATAGGATTGGAAAATGTTTTTGTTTGTACGCGCGTACATGAAGCGTTGTCTCGTTAAGCGACCGACGACGTTCAACACGTCGACAGCCCCTTTTGCAGCTTTTGCACATTTTCCCTTATTTCGCTATCGAATTTAGATTGTTGGATATAAAATTGTCTAGGACTAGGAACAAGTCTACTAGTTGTACATATATCAAGCAAAAGCGCAAAGGGGATGATTCACCCTTTTGCCAACGCATACATATAGTCAACGCTTGTTCTCAATTGACTATACACAGATAGGAAAAGGAGTTGAGGGAATGAAGCATGGGCAATGCATTCTCTTTGAAAAGCAGGATGAGGAAAGACGAAGAGGCTAATAAGTACTCTACTTGAGACGACCGTGAATAATACCTAGGAGGCCAAGGCATTCAACCAATTTGCACAAGGTGTTTCAAAGCTTACGCACTTTTTACTCGTATTTTTTGGGAACGCATACGACCGAACGTTTAGGGATAATATGTTATTACAAGTAATAAAGCGACTTCTGAAAGTCTTTTGTCTCGTCTAATCCGACATCGTTCGATCAAAGTCCTTTGTGCGTGCACAAGTTTAGCATCGCAAACGCAGGGAACCCTCGAAGGAAAAGAATACGCGCCGAAAATAAGGTTAATACGTCACCCTGTCGAAACGATATTGCATCTGATTTATCAGGAAGTTTATTTATTGGCGTGTTCGAAAGATATACTTGCAAGTTTACTCGCAAGCCTAAAACAGATGAACAAATCGTGCCTTAAACAATGGCGGTTAAAGAAAAACGAAGGAACGCGAAAGCAGTGGAAATTTAAGGAATGTCGAGAGAAATGATTAACATAGATGGATGTTTTGTTAGGCTAGACTAACATTGTTAAAGTTTTCGAAACTTTTCGTTTTGTTGAAATCATGAAATTACATTGTTATTGTAGATATTTAATTTTAACATTTCTTGTACATTAATATAATAACTGCGCCGCTGGGCAGGACTTTTTGTTGTGTTGTTTGAATGTTCGAAACTTATATAACTTTAAAGGAATTTCGATGTTTGAAAGATTCTCGACATCTTCTTCGGCGGGAATAACTTTGGATAAGTTGTGCGCGCAAATGTTGTGGTTTTCTATTTGATTTATCTTAATTTATAATTAGGAAATACTTGATAAAGAATTAATTGAAGACAAGTTGGAGTTGAAATTAATTAACTCGAAATATGTTGATTTATAAATTTGGTAACGGATTATAGCAGGATGTAGAAGTAGAAAGCGGAAAATTGCCACATTTCTCTAGAAAACGTTGAAAAAATGGTGTCTGGATGAGATAAAAGGTATGTCCTTGAATAATAGCAGTAGTGGCGGTGTGGAGGCGCCGGGCGTACATCGTCTCGAGCTTGCTGTGAGAGTTTGAACCGTCTACCGACTGAATGGTTCAGTTGCGAGCCCGCCAGCAAGTTTGAGTTTTTCCAGTAAAAAATGCGAAGCGAAGACGGAAGGACGCTTGGATGCTTCCATATCGACACATAGACAGGCATATGCAGACATATCACGTTGTACACTGTGTTACTTTAATAACTAGTCATATTATTCAACCAATTTGGCAAAACATTTTCTAATTAATATTATATTATTTCTGGAGTAAAATTGTCTGAATTTGGGACGAATTCTTAAAAGTTTGAACGTTATTATTATGAATTTTTAGAAAAACTCAATGTAATTATGACTAGATAGTAAATATAAAACGAGTATGACTATTCATTCTCGAAGTAATGAATGCAAGCATGGAAGTGAGACGCGAACTCAGCGATATTCCGTTGTGACAAGCTTTGGTCCTGCGCTTCTTTGCACTTCTAACTTACTTTCCGTGAAACTATCTATGCTGTGCTAGACTACTAGACTTTAATTGAAGCCCAGACTAATGCAGACACATCACAACTACATTTTCACTCTTTGAACTTTGAACCTATACTGTTACAATTCTATGTATGAAATCCGTGTTTATAAATAACTCTTGGCTTGGAAATCTTTGAATTCATACAAGACTTTTTAAAACTATAAAATTTTGGCGACATCCTGTATTTAAGTAAAGTATATGATATGTCTGAAAGACTGAGAGATGTCGGTGTTATACTTTCGGGAAAACACTTACTAGGCACAAAGTATTTTTGAAGATTAAAGCGAAAAGTACTTTTGTACGTGTTTTTCTTTTTTACTGTTTTATATGTTCGATGTCTACGAATTTGCAGCATGTCGTTAATGTCTCGAAATAAGCAAGCAGACAGCTTTTTAAATATCTTTTGTCTTTTGCGATACCTGTGAGAGCCTGCAGGCAATTCATGTTTTCAGCCGCATATTCAGGACAAAAGTTGGAAAAAATTCAAATAAGTGCAATGACGAAATAGAAAAATCATGGCATCATGAATCTTATACTCTTTAGAACATTATTCTTCGTGCTGCTGCTAGCTGCGTAATTAAGATTATTCCACGTAAATGGGACGTAATTAATCTCAAAGAAATCTAAGACGGAATTTTTCTGCGCGCGTTTCTTTTAATCTTTCGCGAAGTAATTTTCCTACGAAAACTTGCGCTAAAAGATAGGCCGACAAAGCGAATATACAAAGCGTTTGCGAAAAATTAAATAACTTACGATCCAATCGCAGGGCTGAAATTAATTTTGAATAAAAACAGTCAGTCTATGTCGGCAGGGAGTTGCAAAGTTTGAAGTTGTCCTGACTTACTAATAAGCAAAAGATAAGAGGACGAAATGTACTCGACGGGACGAAATACCTGACGACAGGAATACTTACGATAGGACGAAAGAACTCCGCAAACAGGAAAGAAGAAAAATGAAAAGAACGAATGAATTAAGATCAGCATGCCAAAAAGTCAGACGCGGATTGCTATAGGTATCTCAAAGCTACAATGCCAAAAAGCGGGTCTAAAATTAAAGAAATGCCTACGAGTGGAATAATGATGAGGACAAAATTATACTCAATTTCTTTTAGTTTCCTTGCGCAATGTTGGAAGGTATACGGAAATTTTCTATTGTAGGTTAACATTCCCTTTGGAAATAATGCGCTTATTTGTTCGAAAGTTCAACTTTATCATTTCCCCCCAATCATTCATCAAGCATTTTATTCGTTTCATTGTCATTTGCATTTTATTCGTTTTATTACCGTCTTGTGTCTTAGTCTCATATTTTTTGGCTTACTTAACATTCAGCATGGCATTTCTCTGTGAAATTATTCTTTTATTTCTGCCAAATTTCTTAGCAGACAAAGTTTCTAGTGTTTTTTAATTGCCCGTTTGTTGAAAATATTTTGCTTTGATTTGCAGGTCGACACGCCTGACAGCGTCCTCCAAAGCGGTCTGGGTCTAACGGATTTGGGTCAACACGCAGTTTTGAGATCGATGGTCGATCCGAGGGATTACGATAGACTTAGGCATTTACAAATGAACGGCGGTGCTTCGAATAGCTTCGAAGAGACGATTTACAAGGTAATTATTTATTTCCTAATGGATCTCACCTAGATGCGGAGAAGAATGCGGGAAATATTTTGAAGTGGCTGCGAATAAAATTATGCAAGTTGAAGTATGCACGTTTTCATTTCGCATCACTAATTAAAGCGGTCGCAAATCTCATTAAAACGTTAGTCCGACACGTAGTCGACTTTAAGCACACCCCGCGGCGTCGTCAAAACGTTGACCCTAAAGTTGCGTCCCCGAACGCAGAAAGCCGCAGCTTTCCATTGCTAATTCTCTCGATGATGATTTTTCTTTTCGTTTTTGTTAGTGTTTTTTTGTTGTAACTTTGCAAACTTTATGTTTAATTGCATTAAAACAATGTTTTATCTCGGAAACTGTGTGGACAACATAGTAGAGTAGAAAGGATAAATCGTGTTTTGAGTTTTGACCTCTCCGAGTTGAACTTTGCCTGCTCTTAGCTGTGCTAGGCTTCAGGTTACCTAAATATATATCAAAACGTCGGTGCAGTCCGCCTTTTTACGACTTCCAACTAGTTTTTCTCTATTCGCAACCCCACAAAAGCCAAACCAAATTTACGTCTTGCTCCTTTACTTTTCCTTCTTGACTTGCACTGGTCAAGTTTATTGCTCAAATTTACTAGGACTACGAATAGGTCAGAAGTCAACCTCGCGGAGAAACTCAAGCAAAATAAGTCAAACGTGAATTAATCTTTCTTCAGCCGCAGTTTAAATTAAACAAATTAAATTATTTAAAGTATTTAACTGAAGTTTCTTTCTGTGTGTTTGTTTCAGTTGAAACTCCAGGAGGCATTGAGGAAGCGGGAAAAGTTCACAAAAGAACACGAAGAGGTGAGTGAAATTCGCCCGTCTGCAGAGGTAGTGAATTAATCAAATAATAAATTAATCGCGTGCACTTAACGCCTATAATTCTGCCTGATGGCTGAGCACCGTTCAAAAAGAACCAAACGCACACTTAAGACGACGCTTTTCTTTTCTTTCTCTTCTTCAACACTTCAACTGAGAGCAATCGCGTTGGCGTGTCGTTGGTATTGAAATAATTGATATTGGATCCATTCATGGCAATTTCTTTCCAAGTTTCTCACATCGAGCTTACTCGATTGAAAATGTTAAATTTCTTCTTTTCTTTACTTATGTGGATATGTATTGACCAAGGCTAGGAATTGTTTTTTCAATTAACTTCAAACTATAAAATGTATAAAACATGCAGCGAATGTAGGTGGGTTGGTGTACAATAAATAAACACATAAAAAAGATGTCAAAGTGCCATCACTAATGCGGCGGCTATAGATTTGCAAACGGCAAACACAAAAAAATGTACACGACGAAAATTCAATTACCATCGTGTCACGACCATCTGTTTTCATTTGCAATTCGCCACCTCTCTAATAAATCTCAATACTCATTGCATTGCTGTATGGCTGGTATGGCATAGCAACCAACATGCTAGCTATGGATGGCCATTATGAGTGTTGGCAAGGCCGAAAATTCAAATCCGAAACGCAGGAGCACAAAACGAGTAATGCACGTGCACGATGCATGTCTGAAACAAAAGGGAGTAAAGGATAACAGGGGTGAGGGCGCATCTCCGTAGGTGTGGAGGTGTAGTCATAATAGCATAATTGTACCCAAAACGAAGTCAATGATGAAAAACTACACAAATTGCGGAAACCCCGAATCACGTTGGGAACAATACGCGGAAGATAGAAACGGGGAAACAATCATTGTTCATAAAAATAAAAACAAATCGTAATTTATCGCGAGGCGACGAAATCAACAAATCGATATATTACCAAAATTCGAACTCCATTTTGTACTCTTATTCGAGCAATAAATTATGAAGAGATTCAACAATAAAAATCCAAATAGGAAATTGTAAATCATTATAAGTGCGTACTCTATGCTCATCTCGTATGATAAACGGAATATAAGGCACACTTAGTCTTAGAATATACTTGGAAATGCTTCGGATAGTTGAGTTCAGTTCCGATTTTATTACTTATCCATATTTACGATCCACTCATAATCTCGACTGTTATGCGCTCGTTATGCGCTCTTCTGCTTCATCTTTTTATTTTTCTGACTTGCTCTACTCTCCTCTTCGGTCTGGTCCAGTTTTAATAGTCTTTCCAGAATAGTAAAACGCTACTACAACTTTTGGGTTTGCATCTTATGACGTTTATTTATGAATATGCTGCTTGCAGCTAAAAATCCAGTACAGTTATTTGTTAAGGTTGTAAATTAACTTTTCAATTTTCCAAACTGAACTTTTTTAATTAACATTTTTATTGCTTGCGTTTTTATTGGATAATGATAATATCGCTTGTTTAATGTACGCTCAAATTCAAATGAGAACATGTCGTCGGATGTCTTTGAGTCTTTGTGCAAATTTGTAATTTGCAATAACATAAAAAAAGACTTGTATTTTTCATAAATTTTTTCTTATATCTACAAAAACGTTATTGTTGTAGCAGTATAGACTAATAAACATGAAAATAGCGATGCTTCTACTTTTATTGTGCACACGAACAGCATCTTTAGGACCTGACTTCGTTGTTCATAATAAAAATAAAATATACGACACTTTAAAAAATATTGTCGACGAAATGTTTCATTTTATGAAGGGAATACGTATGCGAGCTTAAGAGCCAAAGTAACTAAATTTTTTGTTATATTTTATCAGGTTTATGGATTTAGGTATTAAGGGTTGAACTTGAATTTGTAATAATTGGTAAAAAAAAATAAGTGCTTACACTGAAAAATGCTTTGGTGTTTTTTGTGAGTTAGTTTTTCACTTTTGGATGTCATGTTTAAGCCGAGTTTGTCATGACAATTCCGCTTATTTGTACAAGAAGAGAGTACAGAGCTAAAAAGTCGAGGACGATAATGTAATCGAGTTTGCAAACTTTCCAGATTTTACGGGACATAAAACAAGGACTATTGCAATTGGGAAAGGAAGGCATCCGAGGACCACTGACGGCAGGTGGGTGCATTAAGAGCCTTATTTTTCATTTTTTAAGTCTCCCTCTTCCTTATCTTTCACCTTAAATCTTCTCGGAAAGATATAAAAAGCACATAAAAATCGTAATTAAATGTCACTTTTATTTCGCTTCCCATTTAGACGACACCTACATGTATGACGAGGACGCGCGAATGTTGGCTCCAGGCGCTCATGGTCATGACCGAGGTCATTGGTACGACGAGCCGCCGTACGAGAGTGATCCGGAGGATTTCCTCATGGGCAGCAGTCCTGGCGGACCGACGGCAACGATTCAGAACGGGCGCGTGTGCTTCACCCTCAACCTGCGGCAGGAGCCGCGGGGCGAGGGCGTCATCTCGCTGCGTACCGCCGGCGATATTTCGCTGCCGCGCGAAACGCCGACGGGACTCGCTCCCAGGGGAACGCCACGACGCGGCCTTATCTTACCGCAGGCCGGATATCCACCCACCATAATACCTCTGACGCATTCGAGGTAACGTTTACCAATCTTTGCTCTTAATTGCTTTCCATTTTCGTGCGACTTTCGAAAAAGAATGTTTTAAGATTAGTCGAATGTCAACATGGGCACGTTTCGTCATTAATATTTTCGCAGTGATTTAACTTTGTGCAATAAAGAATGGAATCGAGAAAACGTTGATGATTTATTATGAATTGATCCTTGCAGAGATAGAGAGAGCGGAGATTACGCCGGTTCCGACGTGCAGAGCGTCAGTTCGCGCTTATCGACGCTCTCCGTCGATAC
>JARJDT010019390.1:0-11314 GCA_030264655.1 Leptusa sp. GC000079
TCTTTTTTATCATGTTTTTATTTTTCATTCATTTTGATTAATCGCGTTTTTGCCCATTTTTTTCAGTTATTTGTTTGGAGTTCCTGCTTTTTGATTGAATAATTTTTAGTTAAACAGTGTAACTGGCGGGCATTTGAACAATGTTGCGAATTGTTTAAATTTAACGATTACGTTTAATTCATATTTTTTAATCATAATTAACGAAAACCTGTAAAGCGATGAAATGTCAAGAGCAATGATTTTAGCGAATGTCGGTTTTCGAGATTAACAACTGACCCAACTGACGACAGTAATGATAGCAAGTTTTTTAATTTTTAGCATTGACCAAAAGAAGTGCAATTACATTGACCTAGTAAGCTACTTTAATCAAACTTAAGAACGAGGAAATTACCTGCAGTTTCCAACTCTTGAACTTCGTGAACTTGAGACCAGTTGCCCGATGCACCAAACTATGAATTTAGGTTCACTTTATACCACTTTATATATTTTTGTTTTTTTAATTATGCAGATTAACTTTATTTGTGAAGTGGTCTACTTGGCAGACATAAAAATGCACTTAGTTTATCATATTTTATCAAGTGTGAAGTTTCAAAAGTTTAAATCTTTCGCGGTTGAGGGTTGAGCGCGTTGTGTCGGCGCACACGTTGCTTCGCTGCGCTTAAGAATGCCGAATAAGTAGTAGGTGACGGGCTGGCTGAGTCAAACACAAATTTTTCGTGCGTAATGTAATTATTTCGATTGTAAACGCGGCTGGTAGTAGTAGTTTTTGGCCGTGATAATGCCAATGTGCACTGGCCACTCCGCGGCACGTCGGTCCTGAAGGTCTCGCATGTCTTCGGCTGCGGTTTCGAAGCGCGCACGTAGACCAACCGATAAATTTCCTTCGCTTTTCTGGTAAATACATTGGTGACAAATCCAAACAAAACGCATTCTGATTGCATTAATTGCCTACTGCGGTCTCTATCGGTCTAGGCTTTGATTAAGAAAATTAAACATTTTTATGGATTTAAGAAATCACGAATTTCGAGTTTTATAATGTATTTATTTTTCAAATTCGCGATTCATTGATTTTATTTGCCCAAGAAAAATGTTCATTGTTAGAAAAATATATAAATTGTTGACGTAACGATGCACAACCGGAAAAGTTTAAATAAATTGTTTGCAATCGCTGGATTGCGGCACATCTTCATTTATTTCTATTGTCACATGCATTCATTGATGGATGTTTGTTCTTGACGGTTTTCAAATTGCGCTTAAACGGGGAAGTAATGATGAAGATATAAAAATAATGCAAGTAATTTATCAGATTATCAGGAAAACTTGGACATAATTCGATGAGTTCTTCAGAATTCTAGGTAAAAGTCAAGAAAATTGAATGAGATAATGCATTTAATCGCAATCATCTGGAGGTGCAATTATATTTACATTTGTTGAAATTATATCAATACATTGTTTTAGTTAAAAATCAATGTTATTTCTAATTAAAATTACAATTTGAAAGCAATCTGTAATGTGAAAAAATACTTACCACATACATTTATTTTTAATTAGTGTTTACTTCGATGACAATTGAATAATAACTTGCAGACTACACTTTTAAATTACCTACCTCAATAGTCAATACATTAAACACGAGAAAATTTTTTGATCGTTCCGGTTCGTCTCTGTTTTCCATATTAATTTGTTATTTGCTTTAATATATGGAAATTTCTCCAACGTCATCTTTTAATGCATTCGTGGTATAGTTTTTTACGCATTTGTTTGTTTATTGTTGTAAAGCTTAATCGAATTTAATTGTCAATTAAACAAACAAACAATGATCAAGTCACACATTTATAGGTATTTTAGAATCAATTTGTTTCAACATATCAATATGATAATGACCTTGTGCTTTAAATAGTTTATAACCTGTTTCAGGTATAATTATAACAACTATAAATCACTAATCGGTTTGATCTTTAGCCAAAATGTGTTGCGGTAACTGACACCTTTCTTGCAGGCACAACGCACAACATCGATTAAAGAAAATTTCGCCAAGTCGCGCATAAAATATTTTGGAAACATACAAAGCGCAAATTGATATTTTACTTAATTAATTTAAGCGACGTTTAAGCAATTTCTACCAAAATTACACAACTTGAATCATTATAAATCATTTCTAGAATGTTTACATATTTCACTCTATTCTAACCAAGTGCAGGTGTTATTAATTTATTGGGACTTTGCTAAGGCTATTTTTGCTCTGAAACAGTTGTAAGAAGCTCAATGTTGTCAAATGAAATTTATTAGTTTAAAATTATTGTGAAATGTTATACTTGAAAATTTAGGAGATTAAGGAAGATTTATTTATAGCTTAATTAGCTTGATGGTTTTATTTATTTTAATTAGCAGAAGTGATAAATTTTCTTTGTTCTTGGCCCAAAGTTGCAAAGGAAACTTTCAAAGCCTAAAGTTTATTTACAATTTATAATAACAATATAAAAAAATCTATCTTAAATATGTACAATTGAAATGATGGCACCTAAGCGCACTTAATGTTTGTCTTCGTTCACACTTTTAAAGCATCCAGTCTTCTTTAATCAAATCAGCACCTTTCTCGCCAATCATAATCGATGGCGCATTTGTGTTACCACTCGGTATCGTTGGCATTATACTAGCATCAATGACACGCAATCCTTGCACCCCGTAAACTTTTAATCTTGGATCAACCACTGCCTCGGTGTCCCACTCAGGTCCCATCTTGCAAGTCCCCACAGGATGGTAGATAGTCATCGAAATAGTCCTTATGTGGCACTCCCAATACTTATCGCTGGCGAATTTATAATTGCGGCAATTTGGGAACGGTATCGTATGCAACCTGGAACCAAACTGCTTAAACGCAGGACTTCGACTGATCTGAATGGCAAGTTTGGCTCCTTCGACCAGGGTCTGAATATCGAAATTGTCCTCAAAGTAGTTCGCGTCAATACTAGGATAGTGGTAAGGACTACGACTTTTTAATCGGACTGTTCCTCGCGACCTGGGTCTTAACAGCAAAGGCATTATCGTCCACGCATCACGATTAGCTATCGGTTTGTAGACGGTGTTGTACAAAATATCAGTAAGTCCCAGGACCTTGCGTACTTTGACCCCGTTATCTGAATTGATACTTGCTGGAGCCATGTGGAATTGAATGTCTGGCCAGGAGCGATTTCCGAATTTTGTGTTAACAAATCCGAGTCCTTCGACTCCTCCGAGGGTGGTCATTGGTCCTGTGCCCTTCATCACATACTGCATTGTCATTTGGAAGGCTTGGAAACGACTCTGTACAATTGCTACTGGTTGGTCCACCAAAAAGGTCAGACCACCCATGCCCACATGATCTTGTAAGTTGTTACCCACTGGAAGGTCCTTGAGCACGGGGATTTTCAACTCTGACAGGTGATCACGTGGCCCTATACCGCTCAGCATCAATATTTGTGGGGTGTTTATTGACCCAGCACTCATTATTATCTCTTTGCGGGCCATTACCACCTGTTTGCGACCGTTTCTTACAAACTCCACGCCGAATGCTTTCATCGTCATTGGATTTATTAATATTCTTGTTACGTGTGCATTCAAGGCAACATGTAGGTTTCTTCGCAACCGTACTGGTCGCAGGAATGCTTTAGCTGTAGAGCACCTGCTGCCCCTTCTGATGGTACCTTGCGCTACCATGAAACCAGCCTGTTCTTCTCCATTGATATCGCGATTTTGGTAACCTAGTCCTCGTCCTGCCTCAACAAAAGCGAGGACTAGTGGCGTCCTCCAGGGTGCTTCCTGCACGGTGAGGTAACCTCCCTTACCATGATAGTCAGTTTTCGCCAGGTAGGGGTTCCGATTGTCTTCGGATTTTTTAAAGTAGTGCAGTACTTCGTCGTAGTTCCATCCGGGGTTGCCTAGTTGCTCCCAATGATCGTAGTCGTTTTTATTGCCGCGGACGTACAACATGTAGTTGAGGACACTGGATCCTCCGAGGACTTTGCCTCGGGGCCAGTTGCACCGCCCGTTTTTCATCCCCAGACATGCTCGCCCGGTGGGTTCGATCCTGTAAGCCCAGTCTAATTTGCTCAGCTGCAAGTAGGCAGCCAGGGAAGGCACGTCCGATATTTCGTTTTCATCGGGGCCTGCTTCCAACAAAAGCGTCTGCCATCTGGGGACTTCGCTGAGGCGCGAAGCCACCACTGCTCCAGCTGATCCTCCACCAACGATGACAAAGTCATATTCGCGGTAGATCACTCTGCTTTCGATCGGGGGCGCTTCTGGGTCCTGGTGACTGTAGTTGTTGTATGTGATGCCCGCTAATAACAGTGGGATCAACCAAAGACCTGAGCCCACAAAACCCAACGTCTTTAATGCCGTTGCGACGAAAAGTGTTCCTAATATCATGGCAGTTTGTACCTTCAAAGATTTTCTATTAGAATTTTGGATTAGGTATTGAAGTGGTGGTAACTTACTTATTGACTAATGACTGATGACTAATGTGCTAACTCTGAGGATTGACTAGATTCTTGACTTTGGGGAACTCCTTGCAGAGTCTCTAAATACACTAATTGCTTTCGTGTTGCGGAAAGCGAAATCTAATTGCAATCAGGTGGTCTTATCAGCATGCCATAATTGAAGTCTCCATCTGAATACGCAACAAATTGCTTAATCATTTTTGTCGGACGTTGGTGGCATTTTCATGGAGCAGTTTGTATCTGCAACAAAAACAATAAAATAAGAAAATATCAAGTACATAAAATGCATTCACATTCACAACATATTTTAATATTTCCGGATAACTGAAAGGAATTTCTTAAGTTTTGCCTCATTTCATAAAATACATTTTTATCAAATTGTCCTTGTACTTGCTCTTGGTATATTTTCAGTGTTACGTATCACGTTCATGATCGATAATAATAATTAACGCCAACATTCTCCGCAAGTCACTTCCTGATACATTTTTCTGCCGCTTTTGGGTAGAATTTAATTCGCGAGCGCTTACGACTTCCTGGTACTTTTGCGTTGGATCGATTCCGATTTGATATACGCGCGCGTTTGCAAGAAGTGAACCGTTCTTTGGCAGCAAAAGGGAAAGTTATTTATCTGCGTTTGCCTTAAACTTGGATTGGTCTTGGACGCTATAGTGGAAAAAGAATGTGTGCGGTACCAGCATACTCGGAACTGCAGTCATTTTTCCAATCGAAACTTTGCGCGCTGCAAACCGTTACAGATAATGAGTCTAATGATTCGACGATATATGACTTGCGCTTTTATGTTGGTTCCTTGTTCCTGCTTCCTGCTTTTCCGATGTTACGCACACATTTTCATTGGTCAATTATTAATATACGCATTTTTAATTGGTCTGTTGACTTGATTTTGATTTATTCACATTCTTTCTTTGTCGTTTTGGTATTACATTACATTGCCTATGTATATGGTAGTGGTACGCGTGCGATCAATTCTGGTTCCGCGTTATGTAAGAAACTCGATATTTAATGCCAACTAAATAGCTCGTCGAAATTTCACTTTCTTCCGTTTACGCCTGCCGAACAAACGAAGCCAACGATTACGTTCACATGTCATGTGTGTTACATTAATGATTTACACCGTTAGCTTCATATTTTGAACTCTTTCTTCGCGATAATTTCAATTTTAGATTTGACTCCTTTTAATTAGGCTCATAAACTCGTAAAATTTAATCTTGTTATAGTATTTTAATTTCACGCTGTAGTCTTTGAAGAAATGCAATAAAACGAAGTCTCGATCAAGCCATTGCGCAATCGCATGTCATTGTTGAATAAGAGAAGCGAAGACGACGAGGACGTGTTTGACCAAATTGTCTCCGAACTTTCACATTACACATTACGTATTCTTAATAAGTAACCGTAATCATCATAACAATTACTTCAAGAGTACTTGAAAACCTAATCGTTCTTTGATTTCGAACAGTCTCCCGACTCGAAACTATTTAGTGCAATTTTATTGAATTTAAAATTGCATAGGACATTGGATTGTTGCAATATACAATTTGCGGTTTTGTCAAGACAATAAAATTATTGTTACAACTTACAACTATTTTGCAATAGATTTTTATCTACATTAAATTGGTTGTCCTATTTGTTTATTTGTTATTTATTAATCAAAAGAGTTGAATTGTTCTTTCATTTGTTTGTCAGTTGTTTTTTATATCTTTGTAATTGTTCATTCATTAACTCGTCGCTTTTTGTCGTGTCTATTGTAAATTGTTTAATATTTATTACGTTCTCGTGTTGTGCACTAACAGCTTAATAGTCGTTTGTTTAATTAATATTTCCGCTATTCCATTGTCTAGCTAATCTAAACCGAATGGCATCTTTAAAAGTCCATTTTGCGCTTTTAAATCTTTTTGCATACTTACTTACAAGTTTATTCCATTTCTTGTAGTTATTTTTTATTGATAGTTAATCGCACTTTGCGTTTCCAATAACATTAGCCGCACTTCCGTCAGTTAAATCAATTTTTATTAGCCAATATTTTTTTTTGTGTCAAGGATATTAATTGGTCCTTAATACACTAGCACTTTTCGATACAATTTGACCACTTTATTCGCGAATTGATTTCGGTACACGGTAATTAATCGTTGTTTTCGCGGTAGAACTTTTCATCCAGATGTATGGAGCAAAAGTCTGCGAGTTCTTGCGCTCGAGCCACTTTTGCTTATGACTCTTTGCCGTTTTGCCGTTTGTTGTTACTCAACCAAAGAAACCAAGAACAACGTGGTTGTGGAGTGTGCTCGCGGACGACTTTCGGGACTTCAGCACACGGTTTAGTTGCAAACTAGTGGGGCTTAATTACATCAATCGCATAGAAATAGATAGTTTACACTTTCCTTACGTGAAGCTTTTGATACTAGTTTCTGCATAATAGCAAGAAGCAAATGTTAGAAGTCATATTAGGAATGTATCGTTGCGTAATTTACGATGTTTCGCGTGCGCGCTGTTTGAAATTTCTTCACCTCGACTCGTTTGAATCGGAATTTTAAATAATACATTAGGAAGCACTCACGTGCGCACTTTTTTGGGAAAGTATTACACTGGCTTCAATATCTTGTAGGATGTGCTGACCATCACGTAGCATTAATTCAATACAGTCGGAATAATTTTTGAGCAAAAGCGTAAATATTGAATTATAAATAAAAAGTGAAATTTCAACAACGCAAGCGATGCGCGTTATACCAGAGAAGGAATGATGAATAGAAAACTGAAAGAATGGGTAAAGTGAAGAAAGAAATTAAAGCACACTCAGAAGGTCGTGACAATTAGTCAAGTCAAGGGCAATTATTTGCACTAAAAATTCTCAATTTCTTCACGCTCTTTCCCAACAAACATGCGTTTGTTACCTTTCACGTATTTTTATTTACATTTTACATTATCATTTTGTTGCTATAAATGCGTCTTTGTTGTCGGTTTTCATTTTCATTTCCTTCCTATTTATTTCTTTCTTGCATTTAAATTACTTTCATTCAGCATTCAGACGTTTCAGACAACAAACTGCGAGTACAATAATAAGGAAATAAATTTATTTATATGATTCAAATTGCGTTTTTGATCCGTTAAATTATTGCCTAATGTAGCCATTTAGAATTTAATTACAATGCAAACAACGCATTGAATTTAATGAAAAATCTTACAATGAGAGAAGTTAACATATGCTAAGCGTGGATTATTGTAATTACATAAAGTAATTTAGTTGTGGTGCAACGAAAGTTAATTTCTAAATAATTTCGTTTAATAGATTTATATTTATGTGAGGCTGATTATAATTTATACTTTCCTATCTTCTTGTTCTTATTTCGGTAAGCCTTTTAATAGTTTGATTTTAAGTTACACAATCGAATGCTAAACAACATTAACGGTTATGTTCCGACATTTTTTATTCAAATTCCCATAGTTCTAATAGAAATTTAAAGTTTGAAGACGAAACGAAGTCATCAATTATATTAATCTGATTCCGTCGTGCTGCAGTTGTTATCCGCTTGAAATCTGAGATTTTTCGGTACCTGTGGGCATTTATTACTTAATTATTATTTAATTTTTATACACGATATGATTCGAGATTAAGATTAAGCCTTTTAATCGGCCCACACAACAAATCTTCATTGCGCTTGGTTTTTATCGAATTATTTTACAACTTGAATAATACGTTACTCATTATTGAAACAAATTTTCGAAATGATTGATCAACTGCATTCGCTCGTCATGATTTTAATTTTCTACTCTCAAAACAAACAACTCCAAAAACTGATGGAAAATTAAAATGCACCGTTAGTTTCAACTTTTTGGGAGATAAAAAACCCATTGTATATTGCGCGACTGGTAATTAACTAGGAAGACAGACAGGACGAAAATTAACTTTTCAGTGAGATCGTTAAAAACATCAAGATATTAACATTTCTCTCATCAGTTGGGCGCCTCTCTAACATTGTATTAACGAATCACATTCTCACTTAAGTGAACGAAAATTTAAGTGAGTTGATTCATCAACGATTTCATCTCGACATTAATTTTTAACTTTAACTAACTGTTAATAGACAACATCTTCACATGGTAAAGAGTATCTTTATTCGGTTGTAAAAGTAAAAGTTTAAAGTGAATCTTTGCTTTGTTCGCGTTGGTTTTTCCAGCAATGATGCGAATTTTATGCAATCGCATCAATTTGATGATTTTATTTCGCGAATCATGTTACTTTCTCTTTTCGTCTCAATTTATTTATTTATTTATTTACAAGCAGAATAAAATTACAATTTTGCTACAAAGTTAAAATTATTAAGTTAAAAGTTTTTAGGTACACACATTTTTGAAGTTCAAAGTCATCACACAACACACGACACGATATTAGATTCTCGAAAAAAGTTCATTATTAATATTGACTAGTTGTTTCATTTGTATTAATTAATTTTGTCATGCATGTCGTCGTTTTCGCTTCCAATCTTCTTTAATAATGTCAGCTCCCTTCTCGCCGATCATTATCGTCGGCGCATTCGTATTGCCACTGACAATCTTCGGCATAATACTGGCATCGATCACCCGTAGTCCTTTAATGCCATAGACTTTCAATCGCGGATTGACTACCGCATCGGGGTCCTCGGCAGGGCCCATCTTACACGTTGACGTTGGATGATAAATAGTGAAGGTAAAGTGGCGTAAACTGCATTCCCAATACTCGTCAGTATCGAACGCAAACTGTCTGCATCCCGGAAAAGGCATCTTATGTGGTCTGGAATTGAATCTTCGGAAAGCCCTCGTGTCCGACACATTCAATGCCAGGCGTATTCCAGCAATCAGTGTCAACACATCTTCTTTATGCGTGAAGTAATTCGGGTTGATGTCTGGATAAGTGTTGGGATTAGTTGATCTAAGTCGGATCCAGCCAGTACTTTTGGGTCTCAGTAAAAGTGGAAGAATAGTCCAAGTTTCCGCCTGTTTGATCGGCTTGTAGACAGTGTTGTAGACAGAATCACGTAGACCTGTGATTTTCTTGACATGTTCACCATCAGAGTTGACACTCGAGGCAGCGAAATGAAACTGCATGTCAGGCCAGTCCGAATCAGAATTGTATAGAGTATTAAGAAAAGCAAGTCCTTCAACACCTAGCGAAGTCAAGGGTCCTCGTTCATGTAAGATGTACTCGATGGCTGTCTGCATCGATTGAAATCTTTCTTTCTGAAGAGTTATGGGGTCATCAATAATAAAAGTCATTCCACCGAGTCCCACATGGTCTTGAAGATTGTGCCCCACTTTAAGGTCACTCAAAGTCCGAATGTTGAACTGGTCCAAGTGATCCTTGGGTCCTACCCCGCTTAGCATAAGGATTTGCGGTGTCCCAATAGCCCCAGCGCTCATGATGACCTCTTTGCGGGCTAAGACTATCTGCGGCTTGTTGTTTTTGACAAACTTCACTCCATAAGCTATCTTAGTCTTGGGGTCTATGAGGATCTTAGTGACCTGCGCCCGCATCGCAATATGCAGATTCTTGCGATTTCGCACAGGTCGGAGGAACGCTTTCGCTGTGGAGCAACGCGACCCTCTCCGAATGGTACCTTGAGCAAGCATGAACCCAGATTGTTCCTCCCCATTGATGTCCCTGACATGGTAGCCCATTTCTTGTCCCGCTTGCAGGAACGCTATGGATAGTGGGCTCCTCCAAGGGGCCTCTTGCACTGTTAGATAGCCCCCCGCTTTGTGGTACTCAGTCCGGGTCAAGTAGGGGTTTCGATTGTCTTCGGACTTGAGAAAGTAGGGCAATACATTGGGCCATTCCCAACCGACATTTCCCAGTTCAGCCCAATGGTCGTAGTCTTTCTTGTTGCCGCGCACGTATAGCATTGCGTTGAGGACACTCGACCCGCCGAGGACTTTCCCGCGCGGCCAGTTGCACCTGTCGCCGATCATCGCGAGGCAATAGGGGGAGTCCTGCGGTGGAGACGTTTGGTACATCCAGTCCAGTTCGGACATTTGCGTGTAGCCTGATAGTAAGGGTATGTCGGATATCTCGTTCTCGTCCCCGCCGGCTTCAAGTAACAGAACGTTCCATTCTGGGATCTCCGAGAGACGGTTTGCTATCACTGCCCCAGCTGACCCTGCTCCGACCACTATGAAATCATATTGTTGATATAACTGGAACAAAAATTATTAATGTATACTGGGTTAAGTAATATCAGGGGTTGTTTTACCCTCGGTGCATCTTTGGGATGCGCTTCTGGATCATGATTAAGATACCGCATGAAAGTGAGACCTGCTGCAAAGATGGGAACCAGCCCGATGATTGTCATAGGTGTAGCGATTGCAATGTGTGCGAATTGCGTCAATGGATTGAATAGTAGAGACATTGTAGATTGCTTCCAGAATTTATGGCAAATTATTGTTATGGCACTCGAACGCGTCCTAAAACTAACTATCTTCTTATTTCACATTGTGCGTAATTGATTGGGTGCGGTTACTACTTGCCAGAGGATCAAATCCACATGCCCATATTGATGTCCTGATTGATGGCCTTCGGGGTGTAGTTTCGGATCGAGACCTTCTTCACTTGGTAGCGCAGCACGGGGCGCTCGCGGTCCACACCGGTCTTGATGCAGAGATGTCTCTTCATATATTCGCTTTGACTGATCAGGGAGACGAGGATCTTCTTGTCGAGGTTCGCCGCAGCCTTCTCGAGGTTGGCGGGGGTCGTGGCGTACTTTTCGAGCTCGTTTTTGTGCGGTTTCGGGGGCTTTTTGTATTCGGTGGTGTGGAATTTCGCTTCCTTCGACGAGTTCGGACGTTTCGAAGGG
>JARJDT010019408.1:0-45837 GCA_030264655.1 Leptusa sp. GC000079
ATATAAAATAGACATGTGTATTACATTAAAACACGACGACGGCACCGCGTACGTTTTGTCGTTAGTTGTTATCCAGGCTCTCGACGGTCCTATCTCGCTATAATATGACTACCACCACCCAAGGAACTCTATCCTACATTATGAGGTCCTAATGTACGGAATTTACACAGCATTTGCCTGTCTGCATGTGCGTACTCGTACTCTTTTGTCCCAGTATGAGCACACTTCTAACACACGAATCACCAGATCTATCTCGCCTGGCTATAAATATAGACGATGCTTTTTGTTGAAGTGAAGAGGCGACTAGACGCAAATGGTACTTAAATTGATGACTGTATTTTAAATTGAAGTTTCACCGAATGCTGCAAAAGTTCAGAGATGGTTAGGACTAAAGATAAGTGCGTCTTTTGTTTGGGAAACACTTGGTATAGTTGTTGATCTACAGACGTTTTCGTTGTAAACAGTTAGAGACACCTTTAAGTCGTTTATTAACAGCACGTTCGGGATATTTAATTTGCACTGTTTTACGACATCTTGTAATCTACTAAAGCCAATTTTAACTACCTATGTCGTATGTCGTCGTATAAATCTTGTTAACGTTGAAAGAAGAATGGTTGGAAAGTAACTCAAACTTTGATTACAAATTACAACACGAACATTATTCAACACATCCCTTCTAATTACCAATCAAAAACATTCCATTTTCTTTTGACATATCGTTTTGCAGCCGTGTTGACAAATATCGCTGTCGCATAACGAAATCTTGTCCATGAAATTAATAATTTGGCGAACAATTTGGTTTATTTATTTAAAATGTATTTGTGAAATTAAATTGTAACGCTTCATAATAGCTATTTGTGCTTCTAGTTGCGAAATATGGTGTTTTACGTGCGCAACATGAGTTTGTCAGCACGTTGTGTAGACAATTTTCTGATATGTATTTATAATTTTTTATAGCCCTAAAAGTCAATTATTATGCTCGCCAACTAATACGTTAATAGCGGCTTTTCAAGTTCTCTTACCGATTTTACGCACTAGTGCGTTTCCATTACAACACAAGTGTCCCTAAGACCTTATTAGGAGTTCCTAGTATTTGCAATGCCGAAATATGTTACTAAGTTTGGAGTGGAAATACTATTTTGAAGTACGAGTTACGCCAAGGCTTGATGCGACTGTGAAGCTGCAGCATGAGCCGAAGGCGCAATGCGCATGCGGATATTCCATTTCAACACTAGTGCTTTTAAGACTCTTTTCGGAGTATTATTTGAAATGGTTTTAAGATTAGAGCACAAAAATATATTTTCGGGGGTTCGAATTGGAAATTTAAAAGTAAATGAGTAATGCGTATCAAATACGATCCTATTACTTCAGTTTAGATGATTTAACAATTTGATAGGTCAACAAGATTTTCACAATAGATATTTCCTTAGATAAAGATAGCGTAAAGATCCGGTTCCGGTTTGGTTTGTGACAACAGAAGCATGGCTTCTATTGTCTCGCTAGCGCTGTAACGACACGAAGACACGATGCGCCAGTTCAGGTTCCATCCTCGATGCAAGCGTTTTCAATGGGCCTTATTAGTGTTGAGAATTGCGATAAAGTCCTCCAACACATGCATGCACATTGCATATCCCACTAATACCACTGTCTGTTTTCTATAGGCATTATTATCAGCCATCCTTCCGGTTATATCCTTCTGATAGGTGTCTGTCTGATAATACTACATATAGATATCACACATCGCATGCTTTCCACTCGGGAATAATGGAAATTAGTTTAAATTGCATTGTTTTCTTCAAAGAAATTTTTAACTTGAATACGAAAAAAACTTTGGTACAGACCAGCAAAATGCTCTTGGCAAAGTTACATTGAAGGCCATACCCATACGATAAACGGTTTCTTGGCAGAAGCTTTGACCATATAATTATGTAAATTGAACGTTTGGGCGAAGAATGTGCTGAATGTGCAAATATGATTTTAAAAGACATTTTTTTTATTCTATTAAACAACTAAATAAATGATTCGGCCTTGTTTTGAGCTTTTATTTATTAAAGCATGTGAAATTGTTTTAAGCGAAATTTTGTATTTAACTAAGCAAGAACGAAGAAAACAATTGTAATGAGCAATGGAAGATTAATTTGAAATTGTAATTTGTAATTAACAATAAGTAATGAGCTTTCCATCCGGTCGTATTATTATTTAATTCGAAAATTAATAATAATTTGAATAAGAAGATAATTAAATAAACGTTTTTCGTTCTTTGTGTCTTATGTTTATGATGAGAAAGTAGAAAATTATTGAATGGCGACAGACAACCTTTATTACAGGCATATTAACAAAGCATCTTAAATTGGCAGCCCAAGGGCAACATGGCGAAATATGCTGAGTGAATTTGGTTAGAAACCATCACGAAACGCACAAATTACATCCGCAAAACGCAATAAACAAACAAACATGGCGAAATAAAATAGGATATCATCTGATTCTCGTTTTAAGTATAAGAAAAATAAACTCGCCGCAGCATAGAACCCGAAATAAAAATAAAAAACAACAACATCGCGAAATTAAATTATGTTTTTTGCTCCGTTCGCGCACATCGTTTTGCCGTGCTGTGTGGTGCGCTTCTTTATGGTTTTTACGGTTTTGCGGTTCGTCGTTTTCAATTTTTGTCGAAACGAGAGCATCACTTAGAAAAAGCGCAGCCAGCAAAAAAAGCATCAACGCACCACAAGGTTCGCGTGGTCGTGATTGTGAAATTTTTGCGCAAAGCTTAGCTGCCCCGAAAACGTCTTCTTGTTCGTCGTATCTCTCGTATATGCTCGTTACGTTTTTCACGTTTTGCCATTGCCAGCCTGGGAAATGTCTTGCGTTTGCTCGGTGTGTGCCTCCGCTCGTCGCTCGTTAATTTGTTTTTTCCGGAAACAAACTAAGTAGCTGGTCTTACTATACGTATACAGCTCAACGTTTTCCCGTTTCCAACCCCGCCGCGTGTGTTCCTGGTGGGCGCTTACTCTTTTTTTGGCCTTCCGACGGCCACAATTCACTTCGAATATGCCAAATATACACACGTACGACCCACAAATAAAACGACCACATATACTATGAAAATGTGTTCTTATGGTGTGTGGAAATGCCTCAGGAAAATAAGAAAAAACGACTCCATAACAAAACAATGAATGAAAATGTGCCTCAACAAAATGGCTCCCATGAGCATCGCATAAAATTTCCAAATTTGAAATTAATTAAAACCGTAAATGATAAGTTATGCTTTCCACATTTTTCCTTTATCCTTGTGGTGTATTTTTGCAAGCTTTGTAGGATTCGATTTGTGTTTTTTGTTTCTGTATATCTGCTGTGTACAGGGTGATTATTTAATCCTGAGGTGTTTTGAATTTTCGCGCCAAAATTAATTTAGTACTATATTTAATATAAATAAATCAAAAACACTTGCGAACATTGACGCTAAATTCAAACACACCTCAGAATTAATTGATCACCCTGTATGTGTTCTGTCTGTTTGGATTTTTGAATGTGCGAAACGTAATATTAAAAGCTCGTCAGGCATCAAGAAAAGAGATTGTCAGATTTTCGCTTCAACAAAACGCAGCTTGCCCAACTTTATACATATGCGTTTGAAACGAAACGTTTCGTTATTCGTTTACAAATGTGTCGAAAGCACATATCCATCTAGTCGTCGTTTGTCGTGTGTTTTTCTTTTCCACACATCCTAGATTTGGATTATCAATTGTCCTCTTTTATACAAGTTCTGAGTAATATTTTTCTTTTATTAACAGCTTTTTATATTTTATCAAGAAATGTTTTTACAAAACGAACAGTGTTCTTTTACAAGCAAATAATACGTGCTATTGGGATTATTAAGCAATTAAGGAAAATTTATGAGATTTGCGATCATATCAGGCATAAATATTGACAATTGCTTTTTGAAATTATCTATAATTTTTTAATTTCAGACCTTTAATTATCTTTATCTCAATTTGTTTAGCATAAAGCAATAAACACGATCATACCATAAATTATGACTGGAATTGTTGTTGGTTTGAGAAGATTTGGTAGCTACCCATCGCATATTACTAACAAAAATAATGAAAATGTCAAAAAACGCATTTGTATCGTTGGTGTATTTCGAACCATTCAACATGAACAAAAGAGATCCAATGCAAATATAACGTCGACATTATGTGTTATTTTTCAAACATGAACGCACGTTCATTACGTGCATTGACGTTTGCGATTCGCCGTTTTTGCTTCTCATTTTGCATGGGTTTGTGTTTTGTATTTACGCACATCTACAGCTACAATGCAACCGAGTATCGCGATCGAACACGCACTGCTTCATCCGAAATGACAACCGATTTCGGCGGCAGTGGCTTCGTTTCGCGCTGCCGAATTTCTACAGGCCAAAATGTACATTAAACACCCACACAAACATTATGTGTTTCGAATCAGTGGGCAAATTAAATATTTATTTGTGGCCAATGCAAACCATCATTACGGACAGCTAATTAAATCATTAATTAATTTACCTATGAGTATTTGTTTTGTTCTCTTTGTATAAAGTTGCTACATGCATTCAAAAACAAATGTATTGTGGGAAATCATTCAAAATCAAAATTTTCATAGTTATACATTTATATTACTATACAATATTGTATTATTCCAATATAAATATTTATTACAATAATATGTAATTCATCAGTTTGATTTATGTGCGCACACATAACTAATGTGTTGTGCAAATAAATAAAATGTTTATTAATATTTTTATTTTTATGAAGGACTCAATTGAGATCAAGAAAACTGCTCGTACGTGTTGTCCTTTGTCCTTGTTTGACTGTAACTGTCCCAAGCTCTGGGAAACCCTAGACGAGTGGTTGTTGCTGAAGGCGCGCACTAAACGTGGCTAGTAAACTATCGCACTTTCAACTATACTGCCTGCCATTGCACATTGCACAACTCTTCCACCTTTACGAGAAACACAAACTGCTTTTGCGGACCAGCAACATCGGCAACAACATTACTACATACATGCGACGAAAGGACTACAATAGCCACTCGTCCTGTCCGAGTCGGTCGAGAGACGGTTATAACAAGCGACTGACATAAAAGTTTAAAGCGTCGACATGATGCACTTAATCAAGCGCCCGCTTGTTTTTCGCCATTCGTCCAAGTACCTGACTAAAAGTTACGTCGAAAATAAATTCCTACTTCATTCTGGCTCTCTTTTCCTAGCTGGCAGTTTGTGCTGGTCCTGGCACGGCGTTGCTATCAGGATGCGAGAAACGCGCACGCGGTTTTATTAGTTTTTAAAAGGGTTGTTTCAAACTCGTATTTCGCGCTTATTAAACTAAAGAATTAATCAAGAGTTATGTTGGTTTAATGAAACCATCCACACAGACTGCTCTTGCATTTGCTTTACTCTATTCATAAAGTTTTAACACCTGAATTCGAGTTTTTACACTTGTAAACCAAATATTTGAAAAATGTAACCAGAGGAAAATGAACAATTTACTATACTTGTATGAGGCGCATGAGCAATCAATATAAACGTCAAATTAATTATTTAATTAATTAGTTTTGAGCTAAACAGCACGTGATGACTCTTGAGTTCCTAGTTGTTGCCATTACGAGAGTAGAGAGCACACACTCTCAATGACTATGGTCTCTTAGCGCCAGGATTCATTTACGTCATTCCCACCTCCTTATGGTGGATTCGCCGGGCTTAGCCTCACACCCTGGCGAAACTCTCTTGTTTCTCCGCTGTTTCCTATTTCTCATTACACTAGTGCGGCATTTCTCTATTTCTACTTCAATTTCCATTTTCTATTTAAGCGCGGTTTGCGTTTTGGTTCGGCCAGCGTATTTCTGGTGTGTTTTGTTACAAACTCGTCTCACTCCCAACTCCCAGGGCTGTCGTGCTCCTGGGGGTTTCGGGTTAAGCGTCGTCGAGTATTTGTAGTAATAGGGCGCAGAGTCGTCGAATGTACGCGAGCATTACACTTGCTTGCTACGCTCTTATAATCTAATATCTGAAGTAGAAGTAGTTTATTACGTCCGCGCGTTGCCGTTGCCGCAGCGTGTAGTCGTGTTCGTGTTGATGCTGGCAGTTTAGCAACCCCCTTGAAGTGGTAGTTGTACTTCTTGAAGGGTGGTTCAAGCCGTCGACGTCTCTACAAGCGCGCTATGGACTCGCGTCGTTCGGGACTAGAAGGGCGAAAGTGAAGTCGCGAAGTCGACCATACTCCTCCATACATACCGGAAGTAACGTTTCGCATATGTGTTCTTGATATAGTAGGTTTATGTGTTCGTAACAATGAGGAACTTGCGGCTGCCACCTGACGCTAACTTACCACTGATTGTAACCCGGCCTGTTACGCAAGACGGATGTTATTAACCTGTTAACTTGCGAATACTTGACTTGGCGAGCAATTTTTCTGTTATAACATAACAGAAGGACAATGTTATCAATTTTGTAAATTCAATTTTATAAATCTACCCTTAAGATACGATCATAAAATATTTCAATTTTGCAATATGTCTTCTTTATCTTTAGACTCTAAAGACTGAAATTTTCCGCAGCTGAAAGAATAACAGGGCCGGATTTATTCACATGCCCAACAAATTTTTTAAAAATGAGCGTCCCAACTCACTGAAAACTGTGGCGTAAATGCGATATTACACACGGGTTTGTTGATTTTGACTGTTGCCATGGCAACCAGCTATGACCGCACCGGTTTGTTGATTTCACCATGGCAACCGAATGAGAGCGCCTTGCGTCAAGCGAGTTTGTAAACAAAAACATAAGCTTTATAGAATCAAACGACGTAAAGCGATAAAACTTCATGAAATGAAAATTTTAATTAAATCAGGTGTTAAAATGGTCGTAGGAAACGTACATAACATGAGTTGTAAGCGCGACATCCAGTGGCGGATCTTCCTATAAGCGCAGGAAGCGCTTCCCCAAATTTATTTACAAAGTTTAAAAAAATAATTAAAAGTGTCTTTCAAATGAGGTTAATGGTCAAGTTCTCTTTAAAAACAAAAAAAAATTGCCAAAACTATTTTGCTCGATCAGTATGCATGCACCCTAAGGGGCAAGGGGGCCCCAAAAATGCAAGTGTACTTGGGGCCCCAGATTTGCAAGATCCGCCACTGGCGGCATCGTGCGCACACTATTTCGCTTCGTGTGTTATAGCCTCTTTTCCACCCGTGTTATGTAATATTCTTACTATTAAATATTTAAACTAAATGGATTTTTGTCGAACGGAGCGGGCCCACTGCTCGTTTGTTTGTGGTCAATCCGGCCCTGAAGAATATGATGTTGAATAAAACTATAGCATATTTATTCACAGTATGAAATATATGTATCGATATGATTGTGCGTATACTTTTAGCGTCGTCTTGTACCCTATATCATAGTATACGATATACGAGGATAAAAGGTAATTTCATATTGGAATCGAAAAAAATGCGGCTTCGCATGCATGAAACTCTTAAAAGAATGCCCGCTTTGCGGGTGCAGGCACTCTTCTATACTATTTTCTACATATTGCGGATTACCTATACCTATGTATTGGGTAGCAAAAAAAAACTCAACAAGAAAAACTATACCTATGAAAAAAAGCGAATTTTCCATGGGATAAGCCCGCGCGAAGAATACGAACGAAAAATATGGGAAATAAGTCCGCGATATGGGCGGCATAAAGAGGCTGCAAGCCTCCAGAACATATCTTTCCGTTAATACAGCAACAGCACCTTGTAGTATTTTTTTGCGCTTTATGCCATATACCATGAGGAAAAAATTACACCTAAACCTTTCTTATGGTGTATACTAATCATAAAGATTTCACTTTTCCACGCATGTCGTCTTTCTTGCACATAACTTTTTACTTACTAAATCTAAAGATTCTTTCGGATTTAAGCAGGAAAAATTAGGTATCCAGGAACGGGGAAGTCTATGAAAAATAGTTTTGAATTTTCAACTATACTGTTGATGAAATCTTGACAAACTATTATAGCAGGTATTTGAAGAACGCCAAGTTAGTGAAGTGTATATATGAGACCAATATAAAAGTTATAAACGAGAAAAGGAAGATATTTTTCATTTCGTCGAAATTGAAAATTAAAATTGGATAAGTTTTCATCACTCTGCGTGCGCGCGCGCTTATTGGAACCGCTCGACAAATAAAAGAATCCTATCAAAAGGAAACGCAGCAAGCGAGAAAAGGAAAATGCTTAGTGGTCAAATTGCAGTTTCAATTGCCACAATGCACCACTCACTGCAGTAAGACATTTATTTCGATTTGTATCGCGCTATTGCTCTTGAAAACAAATTGCCAAGATTAAAATGATATTTTATTCTCATATCATCGTATATTTTGCCTTTCTGTCCACCCGCCTTAAATTGGAGGCTTATCGACAAGCCATAAAGTTAAAGTGTTATTGCCTTTATTGCTTATTTTAACATAGAACATAGGGACAACAAAACGCAAAGCGAAGATTCTTGCCAATTGTTTTCATTCTTTAATTTTGACTCTAACTTTTTATTGCTTTATTTGCTTTTTGCAGTTGTTGTTTTTAAATAACTCACATCCGCTTGTTTAACACTCAAAAACACGCATGTCTTTAGGGTAATTGGACAAGGACTCCACGAAAGTTTACTTTCAGTATACTTTCCGCAAATCGTCATGCCAATTTTGAGCTAATTATAGATTTGCATGAGTAGCCCAGAGAGCAGCGAATCAACAAAATTCATTCGGATTTTAGTCCATCCATCCGGCGGTTTCAGTGCTCAAGTTAACGTTTATCATCCCAATATGTGTTTGCAACTACACTACAACATAAGTGATTACTTAACTTCCAACATGCTTAATGATGTAACTGTAATTCCTTTTCGACTTACCTACTAAATAAAATAGCGTGAGTCGTGCTGCTGTCGACGGCGTCAGATTTTTATGAATGAACAGAACTCGCTGCGTAGCCCAAGAACGAAATACAAAATACGTAAAATATAGTTTATTGAGTTCAAGATCCAAGATGAAAACCAGTTTTTGTTTTTTACTTCTTTGTACTTACATACTTGCACCAAGAGAAAAGAGCTAATTTCATTTAGTCAATGAACGCACAAGCTTCTTGTACTTAGCACATAACATCGAACGTTGCTCCTTGCTCTCAATAATAATAACCAATAACTCCGATTACTTATTACTATTGCAACCTAGTTGCGAGTAAGTACGAAGACGTCAAAAGAACCAGTACGGTTATTGCTGCCGCCGTCGTCGTTTTGCCGCCGCGTCTCCAGGCTGATTCACTGAAAATGTGCTGATATTTTGCAATGCAATGGCGCACAAATAAACATTTTATTTTTATTGGCTTCATTAGAAGAAGTTACTCTGGTGGCTAACATTCACTTTATAGTTTACTCCTCGAGCATCATTTTGTCGCTTGTCGCAATTTCCTATCAAAAATTGTTTTGCTGGCTGCACTCACTCGTACAGCTCAATATACAGGGTATTCCGGAATGACATGTCCAAACGAAAACCAGCTATGGGAGACATATTTAGAACAAAAATTTCCTTTGAAAAAATTTCTTAACTTGAATGGCTTTTGAGATATTCCAATGTTAAATTTCGAATTAAAATTTAACACAGTAGGTATTTTGAAATTATGAAGCTTTATTTATTTTAATAACAACGCACTTATTTTAATTGTAGTAATGCCAACTCAATTGTCAATCATTTTGAGCAAAATTCACTACAAACACTTCTGACATTTAAGTTAAATTAGGATTGATATCAATTGATTGTTATTAAAACAAATTATCATGTTAATAAATAAAATAAAATTTCATGATTTCATAACATACACTTATGTGTTAACTTTTAATCCTTCAATAAGCTGAATATCTCGATCCGGAACACCCTGTATTTCATCATACAGGGTGATTTATGGCTTATTTATTTTTACTCTTACCTGCTGACACGTAATTTTAAGACTGATATTATAAAGCTTGAAGAATTAATTAGCAACCTCGGAGATTACCATATTTTGTTCATTTTACAGATTAATTGAGAAATTCAGAAATTTGATTCCAAGAAGTCGACTCGACTCGAGAACTTCTACGCATAGTTTGGTTTTCATTTTCATCTACCTATGTAACCTATGCATGGATGTGTGCAACTAGCGCACATAATTATTGTGATTAATCGTTACATTAAAGCGCGCCAACGTTTATTGCTTTATTTATTTCGCCGCAAAACGCAAAACCACTTACGTTGCGACGACTCTCTTTATCTTCAACACACTCAGAGCTCGCATATCCATGCAAGAATACAAGAACAAGCAGTTGCGATTTCATAATCTCTAGTTTAGTCCCTAGGTTTGCTTGAATAGACAACAAATATTACTAATTATAATTACAAATTTACTTTGATATTTTCAAAGCATTACCTGCATTACCTGTGCAAGTTTACTGTAACGATTTCCCGTCATCGATAAATATTTATTTTAAATTAATTGACTACTTTAAATATAATTATCTACAAGACCAATCGATCGATAATAGAATGTATACTTGAGGACTTCCACGTATGTACAAATTGATATGTTTTTTTTATTTTGTTGCAGAATTTATCTCGATGGAAGCAAGAGAATTTGCTTGTTGATCCTCAATTTCAGTCTATTAAAATTCAGGTAATTTTTATTTGATTTTGTCAGGTAAAACCGATGCATGAAAATTTGTATACACATTTTATTAACGATGAAATATTGCAAATCGAATTTGTAAATTCGATAACTCTATTGCGGCGCTTTCCCCATAGTAGTATAAATATACAATGTGTCCATCATTGATTATTTCATATAAAGAAATAAGTGCGCCGAAAAGACGCGCTGTATATTCGATGCCCAATTTGCATCTGGTACTGGGGAAAATTGGTATGATTTAATGTAATTTACAAACTTGCATTAGCAGCATGCATTCATACATTGCAGAAGCATTGTAGTCCATTTAGTTTTGCGACGAGTAGATTTAGCTGGTTTTACCTGCTAGTTTTGTCGCCTGTATCAGAGCTGTCAGAATTTTGCAGCATGTATTTGCATGACTATTGTAAATTGTATCCATTTTTGAGCATATTTACGTGAATTGTAAATTTGCCTAACAACCCCTAGTGTTATGCAATATAATTTAGTGAGTTTAGAGCGGGGGCGTGACGTATCAAATGCCACTGCATTGAATGCAAAACAAAATCCTATTTTAATATGAATGAATGGAATATCTGCTTAAAAAAATAAACACTGTGTTTTAATATGGTTTTAATTATAAACCTTTTCATATTGAATTTTTTTCAATATGTTGCTTGTTTCCTGATGTCAACTAAATAATTTATTACTTTGTAATTAGATTTTGCAATTCATTGACATTTACTTTAATGTACTTTAATTTTTCGAAATTCTAATTATTCTACATCATCAACAATTTCACTCGCACTACAATTATCCAATTGTTTTGCAACGCATTTTGATTTTTGTTTTGTCCCTGATGTATTTTTCATTATTTTCACTATTCACATATGATTTCTACCGCTACATAACTTGCATTTTGTTTTTCATGATGCCTATGGGAAAATTAATAGAACGAAAAAATCAGGAGATGAGGAGAAAACAAATGCAACCATCGCTTTTAATTCAATTTCACCCAGCATTGTTTATGAATAAATTATTTATATTTCAATTTTAACAATATTGTTTACAATTTTTCTCGTTTGCATATGAATTGGTTGTTTATAATATTGATAAAGCTTTCATTTACAAAATGCAAACACATCCACATAAAATCAAAAAGTTTTAATATGCCAGACATGACACTTGCTAGGTTGCTTGCTTGTTGGCTCGTCTATATCGAAACTCCAGACAAATCGAAAAAACAAAAGAAAGCCGGGAAAACTTAATCAAAGTTTGCTCATTATTTTGTTGATTATTTAACAAGTCAGTCACATCAAAATGTATAAGAAAAGAAATCTACAAGAAAAAGAAAATACAAATGCGCGAAGGGAAACATTTTAATAATGAAAATATCGAGTTTCATTTTCTTTTCCTGATGGTTGGTTGGCTGTAATTGTTGTTGTTCATGTTAAATATCCAATATGAAAGACGCGGGCTCTCCGAATCGGCCTCGAGTTATGATGATGAAAGCTACTAAACAGGTGAAAAACAAATTCATTGCGAAAAAGCGACTCCGTGCTAAAAAGTTTTAAAATGTGCGAGCAGACAGGCAGGGATGAAATTGTGGTTTCGTGGGAGATAAATCGAGCCACGAATGAATGAGACTACGGTGGCAAAGTGAAGAATAAATGAAGTTTGTTTGTTTGTCATATTTCGTTATTTAGTTACATTTTTTTTTCCTTCTTATAATTCAAGATTCTTTGTCAAGCACTAAAGAAATGCAATATGAAATGTTGCATATAGTATTAAAACAAACCGCCAATGTTTGTTAATACATTTTTATTTTGCATGAATCAGATTAACATAAAAACTATATCAATTGCAAGTGGAATTAATGAGTTCGCATTAACAACATTTAAAAGTTGTTAATTTCCGCAATTGCATTCTAAACACGATAATCCATCATATCAATAAGAAATATCTATAATTATGAAATTAATTAATTAATTTAGTAATGCACTACATGCTTCTTGCTAATTTATTCATTCCAAGAAAACGCATAATGAATAATGGCATGCATAATTTTATAGCTTTCCAGATGAATAGTTATTCGTTTATGCGTATTTGAGTTGAAAAAAGTAAAAAATCGGTGAACCTATTTATGTTATGCACATTTTCTCTTTGCGCTAATTAGAGTCGAACTTAGAAATTTTCCAAGAAAATGTCGCTCGCAGTTAGTTTTAAGTTGAATTATTTCTTAATGGTATATTGTTTTAGTCTCTTTGTGTTATACATAAACAAAACAAAATAAGAACTAACTAGCCGACAAACCAAGTGAGCCATATTCAACTCGATTCCTGAACTGTTGTTGCAGATTTACATTAATTTAAAATGCAATATTGCAATATGACATTAACAAGATAGTAATTAAATGCGCGCACCAGATGTAGATTTTTGCTAGGCACTTTTGCGCAATCGAACGCGATCATTAATTTGCACATTTCCCATGACTTAAAGTTTCCCCAGACTCAATCATACAATAATCTAATGTTGTATGTCGTTTGCTTCATGGCTTCCAAGTACTAATAAGTAAATTGAAAAATGTCTAACGACGTTGCATTGCAACTTGCAACTTCAGTAATCATGAAAAAATGAGGCGTGTCGTGTTCGCTAACGCCGTTCTCGTGTCTGTTACATATTCTTAGACGTATAGTTAGTAGGTGCATAAAGTACTAATAACCAATCTACTTCTTACCTTTAACGTGAACATGTGAGTATACAGGGTGTTCCATAAAGACAGCACATTTGAATTTGCCGCCAATTTTTTAAATGTGCTGCGTTCGGCAAATCTGAGCGGTGACGGTGCAGCGCGCCGCGCTGGTGCTGCATCACGTGGTTTTTGTATGAGACGCATAGGTGAAATTTGACACCAAATTGAATAATAATCGGACGCTGAACGCATTGTGCTAAAAGTGCGCACCGAAAATGCTTTGCCGAGCGCAGCGATGTAATGTTCTAAAGAATTCTTTTTGGCGGGAAATTACAATCTGCTCAGTATTTTGAAACATCCTGTATCATGAAGAGGTAATAATATAACCGTGTTATAGTGCGCTTTTTTTTCTAATAAAGATAATTAAAAAACAAGTAAGAACGAAACTCACACATGCTTGGATCTTGGATGCGTGAAACATAAAACTTATAGTAAGAAAAAGTTTGATGCTGAAGAAATATCAATTTGCCTCTTCTTCTCACGATTCGATTCACTGTGCCTATGGCTGGGATGCGAACGTTTTTGGCTTTAAAACTTGCACCTCTGAAAGTCAACAATCAATCAAATTCTTGTCTACATGTGACTGAACAATATTGGGAATGGGAAGTTACCACCAGTCTGCACCTGTCTCAATTACACCCCTAACACCACGAATAATAATTTTCATTTCTTCTCAGGTGTAAAACCGACCTATATTTTCCTATAAACTCGCTGTTTTAAACCCGAATATACAATGCGTCCAAAGTTATGCATCATAAACCCTATTTCCAATCCACCATAATCTACACGAAGTGAAGTTTATATCTGTAAACAAGCAACATGGTATTTTAGCTCGTTCGGGTAGCACGCGCACACAATGGGGGGAAATAGGTGATTTATTAAATCAATCGATTAAATATTCCATTTTGCATTTCGAGAGCGAACTTGATTTATTACGTTTTGTTCTATATTTACCCGTTTGATTTGATCCGCGTGTTCAGATGGCACTGTTTGAAGAACGTGTTTTATTACGAATGCGGCGGTAATATTGTTAGCGCCAATGGCAACGATGGTGGAGGTGGCGGGTTTGTTAAATAATATTCGTGTTCGCGTGCCCCCCCACCCTCTTGTCCCGTGTTCGCTTTCACATATTTTGGCATAATCCGAATGTAAGGATGTTGATTTCGTGCTCGCTCTCAAACAACATAAGCCTTGGCTTAAATACTCAAATGTTTTAAGTATTTATGACAAGTATCATCATCGTAGTTGAAATTTGCTCCAAACATTCAACGTTACTTTTCGTCGTGAATACCTGAGGAGTACCTAATCTGAAGAAAAGAAGACTTCAAGGGTGCAAAGAAGCAAAGAGCATTCTGGCGGTTGGCCTTTGTGGCTTCGTCGCAGCAATTTACTTATAACTCAATAAATTTTCTAATTTCTAGAAATTCTTCGAGGAATTCCTTAAATTCACAGGCGCTCTAATTTGAATTTCAATTCAGTTCACTCGACTTTTATATCATCTTGATCATGATTTAGGTTTTAGGTTCATCTTAAGTTTCTTGCTTGGATCTTTGGTCTATTCGAAGTCGCTTTACGTTACTAACCCAATGTCAGTTTACAATAGCTATAGAAATAGCTAGAAGGCATCAAGCCCATGAATGCGCCTTCTTCAACCTGTAAAACTAAGTAAAACTGGGACAGGAGGTGCAAACGCCTCGTCTTTAGCTGCTGCACCTCATCTGACTTTTGCACCTGTTCCAACCAACTGTTTCAACTCGAAGCTTGAAGCTTGAAACCATTTGTTGTTCCTTATTCGACTGGCTTTAGCTTTAGGCCTCAGCGCTTAGAGTGTGCTTTTCAATGGGGGGGAAAGCGTTCCACCTGATGTTGCACTCGGTGTAGAAGAAGACCGCGCACTAAGCGAAAGCAGGTAGGCATTGTTTGGCGAAGAATAAACATGTAATTACGGTGGGTAATTTGTGCTTTACATTTAATTTAATTTATTCTCATTCATTAACATGTTTATTCTATAAGTTGACTTGGCTCTCAAGTCTTACGCTAAGTATCAGGGCATTTGAGTATTCGTTATAAATTCCCAACATTTTTACGAAAATTAAATTTGTATCAATATTTTCACAGTTTATGGAGTCATTTCAACAAACACGTTAACTTTAAAGAAAACATTCACTGAATCGACGTTTCCTGTTGATTTAGTTTGCTTTTTATAGTTTTAAAAAATCTGTCTGCAACTAATGTAACTCGGCGTATAATTCAAGACAATAATAACACATTTCTTGCAGTTGCACCATCAACATCATACAATTCCATATTTTTCGTCTGAAATGCAACTTTTTGGTGTTGTCGCTGTTCAACTCACCACAATATGTCTACCTATCAAAAGGTTCTTACATTTTCAATTCTGACTCACCACCGAGTTAACCGCAATTGTTGTACCAATTGTAATTGTTTCTTTTGGTTCTCACAAAATACATACGTAGTGCTGTCGTCGCGCAAGCAAGCAACCAAGAAAACTCCACAAAACTTGAAAAAACGAACAACATCCGGTCAATTGTTCACATATTACGTCGGCATACACCGCCTCACTTCCAGCGCTAGTTCAGTCACATAAAACAATTAAGCACAAACAAGAAAAATTACGCGATGGCAATCAAGTCGATATTACTCGGCGCTGTTTTCTATGATTCAATTTACAGTTGCTTATACAATGGCAATTGTAGCAAAAGGTGATTTATTAAATATTGCCAACAAATCACGCTCACAAACAAGGACTAATCATTCCTACAGATCACTTATTAAAAGTAGTCAAGTTGGATTAAAGTGATTAGACAATAAACTCGGATCTTGATGTTGAATTCATTGTGAAACACAGATTGAGATAATAATTATAATTAAGTTTAAGAGGCGAATAAAGTGAGACGACGACTAATAGCTTTATGAAATCAAAGGATAATTTCAAGTGTACGCAAAGTTTAAATTTATAATACGAATCTGAAACGAGAACTAGCAACAATTTAAACCTACCTACTGTTGTGCTTGCATTGAAATTAGACGAGAAAAGTTGAAACAAGAAACAACAATACCTACCTACATGTCGGCATAGAAAACGTCAAAATCTTTATAATAACTTCGTTATTAGTTTAATTACATGCTTCTTAACAATCTAATACAGCATACACACCTTCGCTTCTCAACGCAAGTGCCATGCTGGCTGCTTGCTTGTTGCTCTAGTGTTTGCTCTCATGTCGTTGTTCTTATACTTTTAATATTATCTTGCACGTTTCATGCGCTCTCGTAGGTGTCTTTTCCCTATCTCAACGTGTGCATATTCTTGACTTGATATCATGAGTGAACAAACTTTGCAAAGGCGTACTTTTACACATACAGTGTGTTACAAGCGCAAACAAACAATATCGCAACTATTTTAAATATTCAACAAAACAAAGACTTTTCGAAATCTTTCAGTATCAAATTTCAACAATATGTAGGCAAAGTTTAATTTATTCGTATTTTACTACAAGGCACTTTGTTACTTTGTCCCTATTTAGTTCTATTTCTATCTAACACCAAATAATCACCTTCTTCGCATTTTCTTCGATACGTAATTTACTTACATCATCAATTTCATTCATTCATGTTCATGTGTTATTTCCAATGCAAGAGTTAGCTAGAGTTCAATAATAGTGAAACTTATATTGAATGAGAGGAGGCGTATGCATCAAATTAACATTATTAGAATTAGCCCATTATAATGGACATTTAAGCATGAAACCGACATAAAACCTACGCCAATCTTTCTTGGTCTATGCTCGTATAGCTTAAATGTTCTCGCAACTGCGTTGGGCTTTCTTTCTTGAACAAGTTTCCTTATAGAAAAACATCAGTGTTGAGCAAGACGGGATTAATATCTGGGTTATGTTTGATATTGCAATTCAAAACCAAATGGCTTACTTTTTACTTTCAGTTATTTACAAGTATAGGTAAAATATTTATATTTTTTTGTTTTAAAATTATTGAACTTAAATTGATTGAAAATTTAAATATTCACACTAATAAAAGTACATTATAAGTGAAGTGCAAGTTGATTAAATTTAAATTATGAATATTATCATATAAGTGAACAAGGCGGGAAAAAGAAAAGCCTTGATGTCACTTTACTGAACAATTTTATCAATGACAGTAATTACTTGATAAGTTTAATTGCAATTAGCATGACTTACAAGCTCGTTAAATCCTTAGATTTTTATCCCAAATTAAAACTACACGATGCTCGTTTATCTAACAAGCAAAAATTGCATAAATTAAGTCATTTATCCGACAATTTACGAGTTTCAATATTTTTCAAAGCAAATTAAGTAGCTCATCGTAATATTCATATTTTTTCTGCAATACGTCTGTGAATTTAATGAACTTCATTCATATGAGAGAGATATAAGAGTTAATTTAAGTAGTAATCTTGAGAGTAAGAAAAGTAGTTTTGCACTTGTCTAGTTAAGATGAGTCGATCGTTTAATTAAGACTTGGAGGATTTTTTGCAGGATATGATCGTAAATTAACCAAACACAATTATTATTTATTTTATTTAGGCGACAATCGGGGCAGTTTCAAGTCGAGCGGATTCAGTTTTACGATTTCTTGTTGCGTTTATCGTTCAAATGATGCGCTGGTTTATGTACTCATTTGACGGCCACTGTTGAAGTGGTTATGCTTTTCTTCAATAAATCTTGGAGTTTAATATTTCAACTATTTTCTATTCATCTGTATAATCTTTGTCCAAGTCTAAATCCAATTTGAATTTTATAGCTTTCTGTTTGCCTATAAAACATTACGTCAACAAATTTTTAATTTAACACACTAGGACAATGCAGATACATTTAATGATGTACTGGTAAGAAAGTGCAAACTCGTAAAAAGCGCGGTTAAACATGCAAAACATAAAATTTCGCAGCACCCCATAAGGAGCAGAAAAAATGCCCCGAAAACACAAAACATGCTAAACCCGCTCGAATCTTTTATTAATCATAAAAGTCTACTTAGCCCCTTATAAAGCATTATTAATCGGCTAAGCCTCATTTAATCCGCGCTTGCACTCGCGATAAAATGCACAAGAGTAATTTGTTTTTCGTGCTCTTCTGGCCACAAATTCGCACGCCCCCGACCATAGTTGGCCTTCTCCGTTTGTCGTTTTCTATCTGGGATGTTCGCTGTTGTTCTACCCACGCTGAGCGGCAGGGAGAGGTGCTTTTAATAGATGGTCGGGTCGGTTTTGTTTGGTATGTGCTTCGGCAGAATCTAACACAACAAACAACGTTTTCCTATAGCTTATAACCGCGCCATAGAATTCCAGGAGCAAAACACTCAAATCGTTAGCGAAGCCCGATAACTGCTGTTCGAGGTGCTAGCGCTACACACGGCAGCCAGCGACATATTTATGCCTGGAATACGTGTTTCCCGCATAGCATACGGTTGTTTACCACGTCAATATATAGACGACGAGGACGTCGACGGTGTAAGATTACATTAACCCTCACTTTCGCACCCTTTAGCTCGTTCAACATATTATTTAGGCTTATGTGTTGTGTACGCGCGTCTTTTCGGTGCGTTCGGCTCGGTTGTTATTCAGTGCGCCTCGCGTCCCGTGTTTCATTACCGCTCCAGAGATGGTTGTGCTCCTCTCGTACATCACAATAATTGATAGTGTCGGATATTGTCTGCTCTGATGCCCGCCATTACCATTAGAGCTGCTTCGCTTCTGCTGCGAGCTTGCTTTTGCTTCTCGAGTTGTTAATGTAAAATAGCATGGGAAGGGTTGCCCCACACATCAACTAAGCTAAGGTAGCCCATCTACAGGGGGTGGTTGGGTAGGTTGCGCCCTGACTTGCGTGGGTATTGCGGATTGTAGCTAACAATGACTATAAAGTGCGGTTTGTACTCGAACATGTTTTGTGGATGGATCGTTCGCTTCCTGCATCCTGACTGCATCGAAGTCGTTATTTGTTCGGCACTCTTCAGAGTTGAGTAGCTCCTCGCCGATGGTCTCCTCGTTACTCTCCATGCATCGTCATTGTAACGCGGCAATGGTGTTGCTTGGGTATATCAGCATCAACAGAAGCAGAAGAAGAAGGAATGTAATTTTTCAAGATAACATTTTCACCTTGTTTCGAGCCATCCACTTCTTCACGCGTATTTTATCACGAGCGAGCGACGAAAGAACAAAGAGTCAAGTCGAGTTTTAAAAATGCTAACTTATTACCCTTTTAATACATCACCGAGCGAGTTGCCGGAGTAGAGCTCTTCCCATCAGTAATAGAAGTAGTAGTCTGCTGGGTCGGATGAGATTTTTTCCGGTTTGCTTGCTTGTTTTAAGCCCACCGACCCGACTTTGCCTCAAGCCCTATACATAGTCAAGTCGAGAACAGACAAGGGACCAACTACCCCCGCCTTGCCGCCCCCCGTCGGTCCCTCTGCCGGGCTAAAAAGACGAAAGATGCGCACTGTAGGGTTTTGCTTATATTTTAAATGGCAAAAGGGATTTAATCTCCCAGCAGTGCGAAGGACGCGCCGAGCAGGCACTTTTTCATTTGGTGCTTTTTCCTCCTCGTAAACTTCCTACCGACTTTACTGTGTGTTCCGCTGCTCTAAAGCTATGCCTTCGCAATGCTAAGTCACGAGATGCGTTCAGGGTGTCGAAACGCTTTCGTTTCCTGACTTTTTCAATCGCGAATAATCTCAACTTTCTAGTTCAAGTGGGCCAATACATGCTAACCGAATCAAGACTATTCTCCCAAACGACTAAGCTGATTATGTTCTATTATTCAAGCATGAGTAATTAAGTCTCCTATTAGGATGCTAATACTTGGTACAGTGAAATGATGGAATGAGACATTATTCCCTTTATGCTTGTCGAAATAGCAAATTCAATCAATTTCGAAAATGCAAGTTCCCAGCATCTCACATTTCATGATGCTTCACGAACAAAACACTAATATTTTAGATTTTATTATTGCATGTTATTTAATAGGCGACTCAATTATTTCTCAATTATTCCTTAATTGATGAGACAACAATAAACTATACAAATCATAAAACTCCATACTTAACGGAATAAAATTATTCCATCTAAATAAGACCGACCAGTAAAATCGAATAAAATCGACTGTTTTAGTCTCAACTAATTGGCTTCTTAACTTACACAACTTATTTATATTTGTATCATTGTATATCAGTTAACTGCGTAACGTAATTGCTTCTTCAGTTCTTCAGGTGCTTCTCAACCAGAATCCATTTTGCTTCAATTTTCTTTAGTATCCCATTTAGTTTATTCAAGTTATGATTATTTATTATTATACCACTGTAAATTAATACCTGTTGGAAAATTGATCCTCAGTCTCAACGAGCATCAACTTCTTCTTCATAAAGTTACGCATGATACCTACGTGTGCATGTTAATGTCAATGAATAAAATTTAGAAATGATTTAACAAGAAATTAAAATTACATAGTTTGTCTCAAAGCAGGCAGCATGAAGCTCCAGCTTCAGCTTGAGGTTTGGATAATAATGATATTTGGACGGAAGCCATAAAAAATTATGTGTTACATTTCTATATTAATTTTACATATTCTTTAGTATCATTGGAATGGCGTACTTGTTGTGTTAGTGAAACCATTTCGAATAATGAACTATAGCGAACGGGTTTGTAGCGTTGAAGCTGAAAACGATCAGATACTTTAATGCTAATAGCTATAAAGCCATTTCGTCCATCGTTAGTTTAATATTATTTGAATTTTGAATAGTTTATAGGTATTCATCAAAGAAATCTTTATTATTTGTATGCCTAGTTATCCTTATTGGGCTTTAAATTATTAACTTTAGTCAGGAAAATTTAATTTTTGGTCATTTTTGGATCAGTTTTGAAAAATAAAAAAACTAGCAATTTTGGTTTTAGTGTCTTTTGAGTTCAAATACTTGACTTATTATTTGATTGACACATTTTTTGCAAATGAAAACTCATTGACATTTATTCTGGAACAATATCGATTTACGGCGATAGCGATAGGCAACTCGTGTTTTACATTGCGGCACTAGTGAAAAACGACCTAAGTTTTCACACAGAAATTGATGAAATAAAGTACACATTTTTAACGAACGTCGAAAAAAATGTCTTATTTCTGTCCAGCTTCCTTATTCTAAGCATTCTTTCCCAAAGAAACAAAACTTAACACATAATTTAACCGTCATATTATTATGTATGAAGCCGAATAAAATTTGAATAATTCTCGAGTATTGAGCAATAGATCTGTCTGGAATTCAATCGCATTATCATTTTTTCCGATTATCAGTCTCTGGAAATAGCCATCGATGGTATACTTTGTACAGATATATTATGACGAAGTGTCTTGAGCTGCCAATAGTCCTGAGTTTTCTACATTTTCTCCGCTTTGAACTTTTCCACGTCTGTTGCTGGTTTTCGCGTTGGCAGCAGTCCGTTACTTTTCTGCTCTGGTATAATAAGTAGTGGTAGCAATTCGGCAACTGCCTCCAAGAAAATGGAAGACGAAACGGCGTGAAGAAACCGATGCGCTTCTGGTATAATTTTACGAGTATGGTGTGTCAATTTCGAACAAGCGAAACGCGCACATAAAATATTTCCCATTTCATTTCATTTATCTGAGTGCCGTTCGTTTTATTCCACTTCTTCTTGTCATGCGTTAGACTATCGTAAACTGCCACTACACGAACGGAGAAATACAATGTGGCTCAAGAAATTAGATTTTCTGGCAAACACCATCCGTCATAATTCTTGCTCCTGTGTCATTATCATATTACATTTATTTACTAGACGTAGGTAGAGATGATGATAGACATGAAGCATCTACTTTCCTAGAACTTCTCATTATTTTAAAGTATATTAACCACTTTTAGCTAATCAGTTTATGACGAAGTCTTAAACAAATCATTGGCATAAACATACAGATAAACAACTAGAACTTGCATAAAAATAGATTAGAAACAGAGTAGAAAAATGAGATGAGCTTAATTAGCGATTTTTATGATTTCATTCATTCGTTCATTCATGCGATTTGATTGATGTAATAATGTGGAACAAAAACGTGACTAGAAAATGTAAAGCTGAATACAAACATGGCAAATAAGAAAAGAAGATATAGAAAAGAAACAAGCCGCGAGCAATCTTTCCGCCGTGTTGTGTACCATTTAAACCTAAGAATTATTTCCTCTTCTACCTGTTTCCAACTAAGTAAGTAAGATCAGATCGATTCCAGTGCATTATGTAGGTTTCCAGCTGAAACGAAATCAAAGCGCGCAGAGTCCAAGTCGTCAAGAAACAGGCTTGTTTTTTGTGGATTCTTGCAGCACTTGAGGTTGTGCTCGTTCTTTTTCATCCGTCCGCAGCTTCTATAGATCAGGTTCTTGCTGTTGCTCTCATCTATTTTTTATAATTACACGAATAATTCCCTTTCCACCTGTCCCCGAATCTGTAGTAACATCCGCTGCATGCGTTACCATTGAGGAACGCTGCCCATCAAGCAGACCTTCGAGTTGCACCTGCCGTTTCTTCGCCGTCGACCAACAACCTGTATTCCGCGTCATTTTCAATGTGTAATGCGAAGAAGTCGAGTAAATAAGTGAGTGGCGGGATTGGTTGGGTTGCGACTGTTTCGCTTCAGTACGACCGCGACCACGCTGAGCCGAGTGCACATGCTCAAGAAACGGCTCTACTTGCGACTTAAGTTTAAGTAGTTCGCGGGCCAGTCTCCTTCGCGATACGTGCCGACTCACACACGACGACGACGACGACTCCGAAGAGTGCTTCAAGTGCGCATTCGCTGTGTGTTTAAATTCGGCGCGCCTCCTCGACGAGCCATACGAGAAGTAAATAAAATTCGCGTGTGGGACCTACGGTGTATTTATTTATGCTTTCTTCCAAAAATAATAGGAACACATGTTACTCATGGATTTATCGATATAATATGAAGAGTGTCTGGCGTGTATGTTTTGTCACCATAAAAGCTCGTAAACATATCAAAACATATGCATAATAAGCGCGCTTGTGTGAACAACTTTTTGTGCGTTTTCGTTCTTCGTCTCTTGTCATATTATATATTTAAACAGCATTCATCCTCTCCCACGTGGTGAGATACATGATTGCGGTAGTGCCTGTACTTGTACTCCATTCGCATATTGTTGGCTGTGCAAGAGCAAAGAGCAAACTTTGACGTTCGTCCTGTCTGCACGCGCTCCAGTTTGGAAAACAGTGCGGTGCGGTCGTGCATGGACCACGGGCATTTCACCAACACCAAAAGCATCCTCCGCAAAACCTTATTACGGATTTGTGTTTGCTCTCGTTTTGCTTGTGCTGTGCGCTGTTATTATAAACCAATAGTTAACTTTTTATCCGGAACGCTTCAATGGATATACTTATTACAGTTACAAAGCAAGAACTGGCGCAATTGATGTGATTTTGCAATAAATAATTAAGTGCAACATTATTCAAGTTTAAATAAAACTTTGTGCAATATTATTGGATATTTCTTTACATGTTACTTTAGGTATGAAATTCGAAATTTTTATGACTTTGATTTTTTGCTTTCTTCGCCTTCGTGGTCTTCGTCTTCGTATCAGCCATAAAGGCAATTCGCTGTTGCTGTTTTCTTCATTGTGTGGCTGTTTTGCTGCTAATAAAGTCGTAAAGATAATGAGGCGTTAAGAAACACACATACACAAATTATTACAAATAAACACTGACTTTGCGAGTTTTTATTGCGACTCCCTTTACATTTCGTGACGTTTATGAGCGCATTGTATTCTTCTTGTGCTCAATGATGTTGGAAGCAACGAGAGGAAGACAACAAAATGTGTATAAAAATATACCATAATACGCGTTTCAAATAATAATATCATTCTATGAAGGGGAAACAGTCCGCTGACGCCGCCGCCACCGCCGCCGACCAAGCCGAAGACGTTGGCATTGGACTTACAACCCTACCCTAGCAACAATGTTGGAAAACTAGGGACGTAAAATGTATCGTTCCCATTCCAATTGGTCGTTGTTTCGTGACCGTAAAAATGTCTTTTAGAAGTTTCGCTTTCCACCACTGATGATGTCAAGGCAAGAGAAGTAGCGTGCGTCCAACTTCCAAGTAATACTCTTAATTCCATCGACGAAACAACAAGAGACGCATAAAAAGTGTTTATATCTTGCGTATTAAAACGTATTAAAAGTCGCCGGCTTAGTACTTTCATTAGATAAACCTTAACTGGTATTAAATACACAAGAAAAAAATACTAAAGTACATGTTAGGAAAGGGCTTACTGCTTAGATAATGTGTCTGATGGGGTCATAGAAAACTTAATCATCATAAACAAAGGTACTTAAGGGAGTTGGAAATTTGAAGATGTGGAATGTTAATGGGCAGACATTTTTAATTGAATTAAAAACAAATCGATTTTTCCAAATTATTATTTTAATCTTTCGAAGTAGTTTCTTCTTTTCTTGACTCTTGCACTTATCATCTTCACATTTGAAGTGGAATTAATGGCAGTAAGTCATAAAGGAAAGGAAATTGTTGCATGGCTTCGGGTACATAATTAAAGTGTTCCATCTTTCCGTCTCTTTTATTCGTTACTATCATTTCCACATTCTGTTATAGTTAGCATCAGGTAGACGGGAACAAAAAAACTAACAGAACACTAGAGGAATCGAAATAATTATGTCGGTTTCGTAACAACGCGCGCTCGGGTTTAAAGAAACTATGCACTAAGAAAACAGGTACGTCAATTCTCCATGGAATTTCGATCGTTAGATTCTGTCTATCGGATGGATATACATACCACATACGAGTAACGATGGACGTGCTCACCTCGTGCACTCATCAATGTTTGAAAAAAGCGCCTTTTCCACTTTCCAACACACCGCACTACACGCGGAGAAGTGTCGATTCGCTGTGATATCGAATTGGTTTCGCTTTGGCGGTTTTCTTTTCAACTTGAGGATCCGGATTTTCGCACACTTCTCCTTTGGATTTATTTGGAGCTGTTGCCAGTCGATGAAAAAGCGGCATAAGCACATCAGAAAAAATCGGCCGCGTCGTGCTGAAATGTATATTGATTTCGTTTTTTCTTCGCTGCTGCTTTGCTTTACTTTGGCAGTCGTCTTTGTCGACAGGGCTAAAAAGACATTTCCGGTAATGAGGCGCTCGTTTTCTGTATTCGATGTCGACTTGACATATAGAAAAGTGAACAAAATATATACTATAGAATAGGAAGCAAAGAAATATGCACTTTGTACGTTTCTGTAATATTGTCTACTGAAGGAACGTGTGTGCTGCTGGAGAATTTCACATTTTTTAGTTATTCGACTTTTTGATTGAAACATTTTTCGTTCGTTATATAGTTTTTGATAACAAGGCATTTCCTCCTGGTTGTTGTGAAGCTTTGCCAATATCATATCGTTGGAAAAGGTGAAACGACCGATGCAGTTCGGCAATCGTAAAACTCTCGTTCTGGTTATCCATCCATCAGCTGCGACTGTTGCGAGTTCTCCAGCGATGCTCATTCGCTCATACTCACTCACAGTTCGGCCAAATCTGGTGATAAATGTGTTGTTTATTCTGGCCGAGCGACTCTTATCTCTTCGTTCCATATTCCCTCGAATGCAATTTTTGATAGCTATCTGAGCGTGCGTTTATAGTTGATACACTGGCTCTTTCGTTTTCGTTTCTTCGTTGCATTTGTTTCTCACCCTGCGAGTAAATATAAAAGGATGATATATTTCTCGTCCCATTTTCGGATATTTTTCAAGATATTGTTCAATGAACGCTCTTTCGTATAGCAATTTTCTCGATTTATTTTGCTTTAAAATGAAAAACGTAAACAATTCACGAGAACGTACTCTACACAATTGAAGTGGAAGTAAATAAATACTCACACACACACACACACTGCCAGCAATACAAAATGGGAAAATATTGTGTTGCTTGATGCGAAATGTTAGAATTGAAATATTCAAAGGTCTCGTTTCAATATTGTTTGAATATACAAGAGCGCTCGCATTGTTTTCTTGTTTATTCGCGTTACTTTTTTACTAGCTCTGCAAAGTCAAACTCTGATGTACCTAATATAAAAAGTTGTAAACTACAAAGTAATAAATGTATAATAGTAACACCAGTTTGAAATTAATAAAGGTAGACAGTGACTATGTAAAGAACAAACTTACACGCCCAAAACGTATAAAAAGTTATTCCTTTTTCATGTTACTTTGTAGGAACTAACATAAAATTTTCCCTCTATCAAACCTCGTGTATTCATGCACAACTTTGAGAAAACCCTAATCATAGAAGCTCAAAAATATCACCGTCGTCATCCGAGTAGCGAAACGACACCATAAAAACTGAGATTAGGACTGCTACTAATACCTACTATCACCGCCACTATCGCATTTCACAATATCCAACGATATTTGCTAATTAGCACATTAATTAACGTTTTATATTCATGCGCTGCTTTGTTCTGGCAATTTTAAAACCGTATCGTCATATCACTCCAAATAATCTAAACAGGCTTTCAAGGACCCAAAAAGCTACAACGAGACTTACACTTAAGTGCGCTATCTTCTCCAACTTAAGAGTTGACAAGTTTTGGTTTTTTGAAAAAGTTGCAAATGTAAAAGCACTGATAATTTTCAACGTCATAATAGCGAGATAGCAAAGAATTATGATTTCAATTCAATATTATTTTTTTTGCTTTTTTATTGAAACCAACAGCAAATGCTCTTCATTAGTTCAATAGCATCAAACGACATTTTGTAGTTTCGATTAGTCCACTCGCCATTACGTGAAAGCGTACAGGATGTGCTCGAACGTTAAAAATCATCCGGTACTGTTAATCTGAACTCGGCTTATTTGCTTGCTTTGCTGCTTCTTCTCGCTAGTGCAAGATCTCGATCGAACTCGTGCAGGAATCTCATTCGATTCGCTTACTTCAAGCAACTCATTTCGCTCACATTTCTTCAGCTCCAAAGAGACGATTACAGATTAATGATATTTATTTGTATAATCTGCGGAGGTTATTTTGCTAAGACGCAGCAAAGTAGCTTTCAAATCTCATCGGCTAATTTATTTATTATCTTGGATTAATTGATCGATGATCGATTTGTAACGGTACCATCGAATGATTCAGCGTCATGTGAACGCTCGATTGCATTTTTACTTCCTGATCAAGGAAGTTTTTGATCATTCAAATTTTTGCAGTTGAGATTTTGATGAATCTTCTCTAATTGAGGTCCCCTGAATCCAAAAATGTATTTGTTGTGATGAAGTCCGCAGAACGCATTAATTTTGTGATCGATCTGAAATAATAGTTGAATTTAATTTAATTTAATCTGTAAAACACACACTACTAATTCAAGTCGTGAATTCAATATAACAAAAATAAAAAAATTGCACCATGCAGACCAAGGCCCAAAAGCGCCACCAGAAATGTAATTTTGTCCGCTTTATTTGTTTCTGTATTTATCAGTTTTTGGTTTAGAAATATGGAAATCCAATCATTTCTGGCATGAGATCAGGAAGTCGTGTGGTGTAGGTACAAACAATGTTTTTTTTAAATTGTGATTTCTCAATTTGGTTTTTGTTCTAAAGTAAATTTTTGGTCTACGAGTGCTCTTTTGGAAACAAGCATTCAATACCTATGCATATCTATACGTTTCTCATCCAAGTTCTTGTTTAAAATAAATTGCCAAAAATGTCTGTTTTGTTCTTGCTGGCGCAGAGCGAGTGCCTGCCCTCCTGCTCCGATTATATTCGCCTCGATTTCGTAAACGAGCGCACCTGCCAAGATGCATGCGAGATTAACCGATGCCGTCGATGGTTTTCTTGCTTGTGTTTGGCTTTGGTTTGCTTTCCGTACGAAATGAAGCTCAGGAGCTTTCGAGAGGAAACGAAATAACTGCCTGCATACACTACACATATTCAAGCTGCATCTTGCATGTAAGGAACGAAGGATGTGAGGCATTAGGCAGAGTTGAAGCAAGATGCAAATAAGTAAATAACAGGGTATGGGTACTCATCATTTATTTCTTCGTGCAATTCGCGGTCTGGGCGTTGCAGTTGGTTTGAAGGGCGCTCGTGCGAGGTTTCGGCTTTGGAAACTTGCCCACCTGCCTTTGAAATCACCACAATCCGCAATCGGATTCGCATTCACATTCGGAATTAACAACTAAATTGAACTGCGATGAGGCCAGGGTTTTATAACTTTGACAACTTTGCCAAATCTCAAGGCAAGAAATTTGGGCAAAACTCAAGGAACAACGAATTAGCTGGCATTAGTAAAGTGCACATTTAATCATCTTCATCCACTATTCACTCGGATGGAAATGAGAACAAGTTTAAACCCAAAGCCTGAATAACTGACGAAAGAAATAAAAACTGATTATCCTTTATGTAGCACGTTCCCATGCCCTTTTATCGGGCAGTTTCCTTATTTCTTTCCACTTTTTGTCTTGATCATTATTTCTCGTTCATTTTTTCTACATTTCTAGATCTGCATGCGTTTCATACTTTTCAATGTTATTTTATTTAACAAAAGCGCTCGTTTTTAAACGCAAAAGAGAAGAGATAAGCTGATTGCTAATTTAGCATTTTCCTTTCCATTCATTGCGTTCGTTTTTTACTACTTCTTCGCGCTCTTTAACTTTTTTGCTTCATTTTTTTGCCTGCCACTTGTACTCGCATAGATTTCTCTCTCTTCCTCTTCGCGAAAAGATAGCTAAATGAAATTATTTGAGTGTAAAAGAGAATCGCATTGATTGGCCTCGATTGCTCGAGTAACAAAACTCGGTTACCGGTTAACCGTTCGCGCTGCTTCCTCTTCGCCGAACTTTTTTCCTCATCTTGAGAAAACTTCCGCTAAATAATTTTTCAAAAAACACCCACCATGCCGACAAAACTTATAGAATATTACCGAGTCTGCATGTTGCTGGGTGCTTCCAACCCATAACCGAGTGCTGCCTGGTTGTCTTCGTCCTGTTTGTAGTCGCGTACATTTTGGGATAGCGCTTCGTTTAGTAACTGCTTGTAATATGGAAAATTACAAACCCTTTGGGAAGCCGGCCGAGTTGAAAATTTGGTGGGGGAGTTTAATACACTTTTAAGTTGCTATCGCTGGTAAGAAAATAACCAGACTTGCTGCTTGTCGTCCTTGTATTTTCCCTTTAGTGCGGTCTGTAACGACCCCGACAAAAACACTACACCTTTGCCTATCTTACATCTAGGTGTTTTCGTCTACTCATTTTCATTTTGCTATCTTTTCCTACCTTCAACTTTAAACTCAACTAACGCACGCGTTTCAAGTTTATTAAACTCCTGCTCCTGGACACGAAGTGTGTGGCTTTGCAGGTAGTAATTACCTCGCCTTTTAATTATATTTTATATTACATAAAACAAGAAATTAAGAAGGTTTTGTCTTTTTAAAGCTTTGTTGGTGATGTCTTTGCGTTTCCTCTGAGATCGTTACTTCCATGGGAATTGCAACAATATATCTCAACCAAATATAACAATACATGAAACAGACAAAGATACAGCTTTTCATTACTTCTTCTCCTGGAACAGTTCAGTCCTCTGCGAGTCAGAACTGAGAGTCATATCCGGATGAACAACGTGTATCACTTGGCGCACTTCTTGGCAATATATTTTTTTTGCTTCTTATGAATGAATGAGAATACGAAGAAGCAAAAGGCTTAAATCGAAATGAATGGCTTGCTGTTTCACAATTTCTCACACAAATACTGAATAGAATTAGTAGATATGGACGAATAAAAACGCAACGTGGTGTTCTTCATATAAACTTGTTGTTAATTCTCTGAATAATTACAAATCTTATGTATCGCCGTTGACGATCTTGTTCTCATGAACTTTTATTATTGTATGCGTGCCACGGTTGCATTTCGTTCTAACTTCACTATTGCTATTCGACTTAAATAGTATCGCTACTATTTAATTGGCATTTTCCCTTCCGAGTAATTAATTTAACGTTTTTTACCATTATGCCTAATGTGAACGAATATGTTCATGTTCTTATCTAAATTAAATATTCTTTCTTTACGATTCTAGAATAGTGTAGAATAATTTAAGGATTTATTATATTAAGAAAGTTTAATAAGTTCAATTACGTTTTGGAGAAACATACTAAAAATAAAAATATATTATTATTTATGAAATTGTAATTCATAAAAAATTTCTTGTTAAAATGAGTATTTTTAAACAGTAGCAATATACATTTTATTTCTACTATTTGTTCAAAGAGGACCCCACTTATTTTTCATTCTATTACTATGTAATTACAGAATGAATCATTCTGTTACAGGTCAAGAATGAAGGTCATTCATCAGGGTTTGAATTCGGTTGATGAATGTTAATATTCAAGGATGACCGTAGAAAAAAAGTGTGTCTCTGCGATTGTTTTATCTTTGCTCTTGGCTTTAAAGTTAGAAGTTGTAATAACCAAAGGCTTTCAGTATAGTTGGTCAAATTAACCACGTCTTTTAAAAGCTTTGCATGTACACATTGTGCGGATTTGGTGTGCTTTTGCTTTTGGCGAATGAAAAGCCCTAAAAAGCTGTTCGAAAATGCACGCCACTTTTTTTTACACACGCTCTGGAGTGTACGGATACATATTAAAAAGCACAACATCAAAAGCCTTTTCGAGGCAATTAAATTACTTTTTGTATTCGTCTAGTGTTGCGTTTATGTTTTTGCAAATGTGCACGAGTGGACGCCAAACACAATAGACCTCGGTGTATCATCATTAATATGAAAAAGAAAATCTCAACATGTTCACGTTCACGCATAACATACCCACCCACCCTACATACGCTTGTTGTTGTCATCAATTACATTTCTCTTCTTTGTTTGTTACAGTTTAACCGGCCTAAATGGAAAAGTGAAGAAGAGTGACATTTTCAACTGTTTGTGATTTTGGAACGGTTTCTTTCTAATCCAAAATCCACAATGATGTTGCTTGAAATAGGTAAGTACTGCAATTGAACACGTGTATTATTTTTAAGTCGGCAAAAAGAGCAAGCGTTGTGAGCATAAAAGAACAGCAATCAGTTGTGCGTTATCTTCAAACGAAGGGGTTAATTCATAATGAAAAAGAATGGTTAAGTGTTGCTAATTAAGGCTCTCGGCATCAAGACGCGGAGGCTCAAACTGATGTCTTAAAAAGTAGCATTCATTAACAATAATCCGGCAATTAATTAGCCTTAGAGCTGCGAATAATTTATAAGTACGCAATTCGCATTTCGAAATTTTCGTAATTTTCTTTTGATACGCATTATTTTTTTGTTCGGTTCAATTTGAATTTTTTATTTATTACAACGAATATACTATACAAAAGTTTTCCAAATATAGGTATAGAAAATCATTTGGGGAATGTAATTAGCCCTTTTGGGAATTATAAAAAAACTCGAACGCGAAAAGTTGCTCATCGAAAGGAAGAACAAAAGTCTCTTCAGTAGATTTAAAGGCATTTTGTTTTAACATTTGCAATTTACGAAAAAATATTCTTTTTTGCTATTGGTTGAGTTTTTTAATTGGAAAAATCGCATACGAGCACGTAGCATCACTTTCATACATTCTTTTGTCAAGCAAATGACTTGGACACTTTGAAAGTTCTTTTGTAAGCGAATTGCCTCTTCTAGGACTTTTTCTACGCCCATCTCATTTGAGATGCACACGTGCAAAAGGACAAAGGATATCGTATAATAGGCTACTAGAAAATAGGTCAATATCTTAACCATGGATGTTAGCACAAAACTGCAAACTAATTTCGACGAACCGAGTAAATTGTTAAATTGTTTCCGCTCCACGCTTTTATTTTTAGGCATTCGTGATAGTGCAAGTACACAGCTCAAGTCATAAAAGATTCATTACATGTTTGCGTTTTGATTCAACATTTTTCTCTTTATCGACTTGCATTCTAGTTTTCCGTTAGGATAGGAAAAATTTATAAATCTGGACTGCTTCATGTCGTTTGCAGTAGTGCACATGTTGCAAGAGCAAAAATTCATATCCCAGGATTCTCGGATATAACAACAAATAAATTATTGCTTTTTGATTTATACATTTAAGCTGCAACATCCTTCCAGTTTCCACTTGCTTGTTTATACTTACAATTTGTTTCAATAAATTCATGTTTCAAGTGCTTAACGTGTGATTTTATCGGAACACATTGTATAAACATGTCGTTATGCGCTCTTCTTCTACATTTAGCGCAGATTGTGACTTTCCGGTTGATTCTAGAAAGGAGGCTCTAACCACATAGAAAACAGGCATTCAATTCATAGTAGTGCACCGTTATTGACTTGATGTGAGCAAAAACGACAACGGCGATCTTTTCCGGTCATTTAATTCGCGTTTTCTACTCAACAACAAACACCAACAACTGCAGCAGAAAACAAACAAACTAATACAAACTCCGCGCGCAAATTTAATTTTGCACCGCTGTTTGAAACATTCATATTTCGAGTCGTCAATGTGCAGAAATTCGCATCGCATCCAGTAATTAAAACTTTCCAGTTTCCAAAGTCGGAATTTCAATTGAACAATTTTTGAATTTCAAATTAAAACAATTAGAATGGAAGACTAATGTCAAAAACAACTAATTTGTCGTCTGTGTTTGTTCGATTGTAGGCTTAGCTATGTGGCTATGAATTTAACAATAGTCGAAAAGAGCAACGCGAAAATTGAAATAAATTGATTCACGCTATTCTTTTGTTTGAATATGATTTAAACCACAGGCAAATATTTTGTACTTATAATTGCAATTTTAATGAAATATTTGTTTTTGATGATGATTTGTGAAACAACGCACCGCACATGACCAAAATAGAAGTCAACTATAATTTACAAAACAACAAAACGAAAATTCACAATTTCATCATAATTATAATTAATTGAACCGAAAAAGTGTTTTATAGATTTAAGTATCTGGGGATTTATGCACATTATAAACTAAAGAGTGATCCAAAACTTCTGGAATTAGAGTGTGCTATGTTAGAGAAAGATTGACGTCATGTACGTTCTAAAAAAAGCGTTACTGCTTGTGAAAACAGCTCATTACAAGGTAACATGTAATGAAATAACTTCTTAATGATATTGACATGTTAGTGAAATACTAGGGAATTTTCAATAAATTTACCAAATAAGTTGGCAATATTGACAGTTCTCAATTACTTTATGTCAAGGTCGACGTCAAATGATTCAGGTATAACCTCAATACAGAAAAAACTTTGTTAAATTCGGCTAGTATGTACCACTGACTGCGCCTTCGGTGACCACGCAAAACTTGGTGAATTGCTCGTAGAAAAAGTATCTTACGTAACGCGTGTTGTAAAAGCATTACACACTCGCGAGAAAGCATATATTTTTTAGATTCGTGTGCATCATTCTATTTTCAACACGTGTTACGTAATATACTATTTTACGTTAGTATTGACACATTCCCAGACAATCTTAATATTTTGCATAGCCTAGCACACTCTAATTCCCGAATTTTTGAATCACACGTTACCATTTAAATATATGTATACATATGACATGAATATTACAAGCAGCCAAACAGGAATTATTACTATAATCGCATTGGAATCCTTCATGCCGTGCTTTGATTTTCGGTTGTTATTAGTGCAAGTAATTCGCTACGTTGGGATGAAACAGTGCGGTTTAATCACATATCCAAGTATAAAGGGCAAATCGAATTTTAGATCAATAAGTAACAATAACAACTACCGATTCATTTATTTATGCAGTATGTCCAGAATTACAATTGTAATCTGGTATTGAAATCTGATGGAAACTCATCAAATCGGCAATTTAATAAAGCTCTTAACTTCGAATGCTGGATTCTTTGCTTCCGATTAAAATTGCTCGTAATACAACGAATAAAATCACATTTTAATTATTTTCTACTAATGTTTACGTTGTTGATTCAAATGACAAGGAAATGACCTGCAGTCGAACTCTTTGAATGTAGAAATGTTGAAAGTAACTACTAGCATAATAAGTACTTGACTAGCTATATGGTAAGCTCACACTCGTTCGAATCGTTTGTGGTCTTTTTAGTGCAGTTTAATGTTCATTCTTTTTTCTTTTCTGCTTTTGCAGTAAGTAATGATTCATTAACATAACATGCGTGCAAATAAGTAGCCGTTTTTCCGGGTTATTAGTAATGCAAATGCGGCAACAAATTTTATTTATGCAAACTTTTTAAGTGCGCTTTGGTTAAATCAATATTTATACCTACTTGACACATTAATTATAGTAATATTCATTTATTTCGGTTTAACATGCTTGTCACTTTGGTAATTTGACGAAAATAAAACTGTTAAACATGAGGAAAATGCATGTGATTTGCGTGCAACTCGCAATGTAGATGTTGAACATCAGCTCACTGCTCAGCATCAGCATCAACATAGTAGAAATAACACGGAATAGAAATTGTTGCGCACATTCGTCCTGAATCGCCGGCTATTCCTTCTTTATTGGTGGTTACAGCAAGCATACGCTCGCTTGGCGAAAGACTAGACAAGGTACTAAAAGCAAATAACATACAACGAAGGCCGAAATTCAACCGAGCCAATTCGCTCACTATACGTATATCGATTCAATTGAAAATCAATTTAGTGCTACATTTGTGCCGCATTTATACTTCTCTGTGCATGTACTGCATGCGCAGCACATGAAGCAGTTCTTTAGCATCCTGCAATGATGCTCGTCTCTTTGTGTATCACTTGCATGACTGGATCATAAAAACAGGATGAATGGAAGGAAACAAGTAGCAGCTAGCAGCATCAACAAGAAACATAAATGGGCATCAGCATAGCCAAATTAGTTTGTGCATGCATATTATTACCCATTTATACACGAATAATCTGGTTCGAGACTTTTTATTGCTTAAAAAGGATATTGTCTTCCTTTCGTTCCATCTTCTTATTTAATTCTATTGTCACCAAGTTTTTGTCACTTGTATTGATGAAGTGTGACTTAAACTATTGTTATGACTTTCCTACTTCTACTTAAGTCGGTTTATTTAAGTTGGTTGTCTACCAGTGTGACGACGACGCGAAGAATGGCAGGATAAACGCTTAATTAGATGACTCACACGGCAGCATGTTTATTTGTACTTATACTACTTATGTAGTTTGTCCTGGCTTTCGCCCAGTTGTTGTCGTTGAGTTGTTGCGAATGTTTCATATATTTATGAATGCGTCTTATTGTCGGCGAAAATGAGCAATTCATACGTCTCACGGTCTAATGATGCCAAGCCGACGAAGACGTTCGAAAGGATTTATTAAAAATCCTCCGACGAGCGAACTCTTCCCTTCACGACATTTGTAAGCGCATGACGAGCAAAGCAAGAAGAAGAGGGAAATGATGCTGAAAATTACAATAAAACGCACGCGGCATATTTCACTCTTATGGAACGCATATTTTGAAGACGCTCGTGCGCAGATTACATTGTATTATTGCATTAATCTTGACAGCTTTAAGAATAAATAATGACGCAAGCAGGACACGCACAACAGACACCTAATTTAAAGAGCAATCTTTTTGTCAAGTTGCGCAAATATTGTCTCTTGTTATGAGATGGAGTTAATAAAGTTGGATACAATTTGGTTGCTCTTCGAGGAGTTTCCTCGAGTATTTGTTGTTAGTTACCGGTTTCCAAGTTTTTGTATGTTTTGGCCAATTTTTCGCTTACCTAAGACCAAACAAACGCGGACCAAATGCAGCAAACAAACTGAAACAAAATGTATTTTTCTTCGACTTTGGGAGTATCATCTTTTCTAGCAAAGTAAATGTTTGAACTGTAAATCTACTACTCGTAGATTGTATTGCAAATGTAACGCACAGCGAAATTTTACTTGCCTGATCCAGAGGAAAAGATGAAATAGTGTTTGGCGTCTTCCATATTTTTCGATTCGGCTTTGTTTTCCTATGTTGTTATTTTATTTACTCAAGCACTTATCATTTACCCGTTCGTTTCTTTCTACCACCTTCGTCGACTCGCTGAAATTTGTGCTTGGCTGACAGAGTTTTCTCTGAAATTATTATTTTTTGAGAAAGCAATAAATTGCACCTATTAATTCCAAAATCGCATGATTGAGTCATCCGTAAAAATGCGCGTTGTGAAATTACAAGAAATACATTACGGACCATTGCAAAACATAATTATCTTGAGCTCCAAGTAAATCATAATGAAGATTCTCGTTGTTTCCTTGTTTTATTTGCGCTCGGTCTACAGAGACTGTTGTGCTCTCGCTTTCTTTCTCTGTCATTCCGAGTGGAAGTGAAGAATCGATTGTTCGTTTCTTTCGGGATGGAATGGGATGTTGGGGCAACTTCAATAATGATGATTTGGTGAGCATTCGGGTCAAGTAATTGATTAAAGGGAAGTCTCAAACGATTTTCTGATCACGACGTACATAGGAAATGAACGCATTGAAAGCAGATAGCCATTGTAATTTAGCCATTTCCTCTCTTTTTCGAAATTACTCTCTCTCCTGCTCTTCCACTCGCCTATCTGCTGTAGCCTTGGTGCATTTTTTCTATACTTTCGAAAAAGAAATACGTGATTCTTTGTTGTTTTATTTTTCCAAATAAAAATAAACTTCCAAGCAGCAACTGAATGAAGCGCATGAATGACTAGTTCCAGCTTGCGAAGAAAAGGGTTGTTCAAACTCAATCGCGTCCTATATTAGGTTGAGGTACACAAAGAAGAAAGTAAATGAGCTTGATCGAGCGAAATCGATGATCCGTTATGGTCATTATATTGACTTAATTGCGCTGTTTCATACCATCAATGTGTGTACGGCTATACGTAATGCATGTGCCATAGATGATTTCGCATGCGCGATACGTATCGTTGTTCAGGGCACGCATCAACGAGCGAAACGAAGCCAAGCATACAAATTACACCTGAGAATCGTAATTATTCCATTAAGTTATAATACGCAATTGCAAATCAACAAGCAAATCGAACGTGTTGCCCACCACCAGCGATTGCATCATTCATAATCATAACACAAACAATCTTCAAACTTAATCAACTTGATGTAAATATTTATTCTTGTAGTTAAAAGACAGACTCTTGATTATGCATATCATTTCATATTTTTGCAGGATGCCTGCAGACTAAGTTTTTTTATGTAAACACATTTGTTTATCCCAACATTGTCTGGCTGTCGCAACGCGTAGACGTTTTTCAAATTTTCATCGCTTTATATTCGCACCACCTCAATTTAAAGAGATATATTAAGTTGTCATCTGCACGAGTCGCACGTCTCGTAAATAAATAAATTACTTCCCGATATTATTTGGCAAACAAACGGAAGTTGACGACTCGCTATACTATTATAGCAAACTTTTAAGTCTAAAGCAACTTAAACAAATAAGCAAACAACTCGAAAAGACTACAAGTGGGAGTAATTCCATTGGAAATTAATTTCTGGTTAAAACGCATCAGTCATGGTGATATGAGATATCTATCCAAGCAAACATTTCATCTCTATGACAGTTTTTTGTTTGTCAGCGATGGTCTGGCCATCATGAATGAAATAGCGCCCGGCACCTTCACCATCTACCTATGAATACTTTCTGCGTTTGACGCGTGATTTATAAAGAGCGGGCGCGCGTTCTTCGATAAATATATATTCGGCCGCAACTTCCCCGCGTCCTCTTGCGATTTGCACCAAAGCGCGCGCGTTTTTTTCCCACCCAAAGTACGATTTATTTTGTCGGCGCACGGACAAACATCCACCGACGTCGTTGTTGAAACGACGGCGACGACGTGAGCGACAGGCGACATTCGAGCGATGCCGTCTCGTTGCGTTTCATCCGTTTTATTCGTGGACGAGTGTATGTGCGAACATTTTCCGCACGTTCCGCACTTGGTATTGAAAGCGCGTCAATGCTGTCGTAAATCAATTGCCCGAATCACAATGGTCGTTCGTTTGCAAGAGACAAATCCATTTCGAAATGCTGTTTTCTAACCCAATTAAATCTATTTCGCACCGAATGAAATTATAATCAAGCCGCTTCCAATTAAATTCTCTTCTCACTTCGCTAACTACTGCATTGCTGCATGCAGGATCAAGTAGTATATGTGGAGCGATACCGACAAGCTGCATCGTTTACAAATTTTATTACGGAATTTCTATTTGCGATTATTATCTCAATTGGATTAGTGAAATATGTTAGATTTGCACATATAACTTTAAATTTGATAACGACAAATTACAAAGTAGTTAAATGGCGTTTTAATTTCATTACACGGTTTTGTTATTTGAGATTATTGAAGCGTTAAAATGCTGCAATTACTTTGATGAACATAACTATATGCAGATTTCTCATCAGTTAAATTTGGTCTTCGTGATGGTTTTTATAATTTCATCATAAATTCATGCTAAATTAAGTCCGACACATTATGTCAGTTAATAACGAATGGGATTAGACACAAAGGAAGCGGGGGTGCCGCTGCACAATGGAAGCATACGTTATTTGACGAAATTAAAGCGCAAATCTTTCTATCTGCCACTCGCCACGCCGTCGTCAATTGTTAAGGCAACGCATGAAAAGGAGCAAAGGTCGCCATCATCAGACACACGTCGGTTGTCAGTCGCTAGGGTAGCGAATATCGCGGACCAGTGGTCACATTGTCAATGTATGTACTCAGATGAATCACACAATGACAAGTTGAAATAAAATTAAGCATATTTAACGCAGCTTACTGAAGTATTATCTTGATATGATTAGCGATGTACATTTTGAAGTCATAAATTTAGGCATCCACCCACGATTTTTGTAGATTTAGATTTGGAGCAATGCACCCGAGAGACAATTCATCATCGTTTATTAGAATCGAGACTTCGCTGCGCGAGTATCATTCAGGGAACCTTTAATTATAAAGGTCAAATGCAAGTGGTTTATGTTTATTATACTCATGAGTAAACTATTTAATGCGGTGCTTACTTTATATTAACACTAAACACTTCAAGACTTCGAAATGCGACGCTCAACTGCAGCGAGCCATAATTTTTCTATGTTCTGTTTATGTAGTTAGGTAATTGCTAGCCGCATTTATACGAGATGAGAAAATATGAAACATTTTTAATTTCATTAAGTGCGCAAGTTTGAACTTTGAAGAAGTAAAATTTTAACGAACTGCTCGAATGATTTCGCAGCGTTGTAAAACATACACCAAAATGACAAAAATAACGACCAAAAACGTAAGCGTTTCCGTTACCCATTGTTTCAAATTTTAGGTATAATTGACTTTTGTGGTATAATTATACCATACCACTTTTTATAGTTTCAGTTTTAATTTTTATTATAAGTATACATATATTCATTATTATGAAACAACTCTTCTTTGTTTTCTTGCAAGTTTAATGTCACTACTTTGACAACATATGCAGTGTTGCCAAATTGAAATTATCATGCATTCGAAACATATGGCAACTCAGCATTTGAATAAATTTAATAAATTTCCTTTTCAGGATTACCAACTTAAATTTTTTCTTCAAAGTCTGCCGACTTTTCTAAAATCTCAAACGTGAACGGAGATTAGGCAAAGAAAGAAAGTAAAAAGTTCTAAGGGTTGACGCGAGTTCATTTGAATCGCATCAATATTTAGCAACTATTAATGGCTTATATATCCGTAAGGGTATTTGTCCTTAGAGCCTTTGCCCTATGCGCCTGGTGACGAGATGAGTTCAGTGTTCAGTTGAAACGATCCCCTTTTCCATTTTTCTGTTTTCCTTATCCACACAAGGCTTGCATGTTTGCGACAACGTATGCATAGCATACGACATGGGAGCGCATCCTCGTCCTCGCATCCACTTTGCTCGGCATTATGATGGGATACATTGCTAAAGCGAGTTTCCGTCTGTTCCCTGAACGTCGCAGCCAGGCGCACTGGGAAGCAAACGGGAGATGGAGATGGGCGCCCAACGTAAAAATGTGAATAAACACTTGAATATACTGGGGGATAGCGTGTATCCCCATCGGTTATTTGCTTTTGCAAATTTGTTCCTTTTATTTCTTCGCCATTCGGAATCTTCATATCCAATTCACATCTACATTCGTGCTTTTTGTTGCCCGTATTTTGATGGCCTCGATGCTTAAGTGAGAAATCATTTCCAACCAACAACAGCAACAAAACAAACACAATCAAAAATTGTCAGAATCAGAAGCAAGCAATCGATATGCTTTTTATTAATATTAAATAAACAAAAGCTGTTTATTTTGTGCGCACATGTTCAAGAGTACTTTTACAAAATGAAAGAAAGTTATTTTAATTAATATTATATTATGTTCATGTCAAATACATTCTTTTCTTCTTCACTTTCGAGTCCTTAGGGAATTGTTTGCATTTGCTTGCTTGCTTGCTTTAATTGTTAACTAGACTCTTAGCTCAGAGCTCTCGCTGATATTTTCTTATTTTCTACTGACGACGCCAAGTACTTTGATAAACTCTTGCAGACAATAACGAGTAAGTACTGAAAACGAGTACGAGAGACCATGTGGGAAATTAAGTAACAATTTCCGGTTCGAATTTCTATCAGTGCAGCGCACGCTCAATTGTGTTTCTGCATGTATGTTGTGTGCCCTCATAAGAGATCTTTCGTAATGATCACGTGGCCGTGGCCCTTATGTTTCTCTTTCAACGACAACAAGCAAAAAATTCGCTCAAAAAACTAAGGAAAAATCTCATTGTTCGACTTTGTGTTTGTTACGAAAAGAAAGAATTTGTTGACATGGCAAAAGCTATTGGTTTCACTCAAGTACTCAAGGATAATCGATGGTTTAATAAGAAATTAAAAATGAATTCAAAATTCAGTACGAAATAATAGAAGTTTTCCTTAAATTTATTTCTTTGAATATTGTCTTCTTGCTTGCAAGTTGAGTGGAGTTTAGTTGAGTTGAGGCAGTGTAGTGAGTCACTGTTTTGAAAAACAATAAAAGTTCACCTGTCGTTCTCTATTGTATACCTTCTTCCGTTCTCATGTGCCCCCTCACTTAGTTTTTGAACGCTTATGCCTCGCAATATAAAGCATCTTGTTCTTCCTGTCTTGACTTCTTACGTTTTACATTTGAGGCTTGTAACTTACGTGCAAGTGCAAGGAGGACGCAGAAGACGGTTGGGCATTGAAGACGTCGTCGCCTGCAGCGGGGGGTGCCCCCCAAGGGCAGAGGTTACAGTGGGCCGGCAACCGTTACACTTCTGTAGTTCGGGTGTGAAAAGAAGCACAATCCCACGATTGTAAGTACCTATACGCGCATACAATCTTAACGTCTTCGTCGTCGGCTGCTGATGGTGAATAATAACTATTAAAAATTATGTTTATTTTCTCATTCCGTACTTCTTCCTTCACTCCGACTCGAGCGGCACTCATTAAAAAGCAAATAAGAATTAGTTTAGATAAATAACATAGACAAGAAGAAGAGTTGCTAACGTGGGGAGCTTTTCACAATATAAATGCGCGCGTAATTGGATCGCGATATTCGAATAATGATGCGTATTTGTAATAATAAAGCGACAGCTTAAACAGTTTCATTAAACGCAAATAATTATGCGTATTATTCAATTTGTCTACACGAATCAGACATGCAACAATGTAATTGTTTTTTATTATTGTTCGGTCTGCAAACAGAAATTGCGCGCACTTTGGAGTTTTTGCATTATGCAGATGCCAGTTTCAAAATGCATAAATTTAATTGAAATTATAATGCAATCATTTTTATTCTATTAGGGTTAAAACCTCTTGACATGGAAAGGAAATTGGAAATTACAACGTATTTTTCTTTATCATGTCATGCAAATCGTGGAAACATTGTTTGCGCATGTTAAACTCTATCAAATCAGATTATTACTTCTTTTTAGAACGGAAGTGAGTGCATGAATTAGAAAAATTAATTAAGATGGTAATAATAATGCAATCCTTTTCCTGTCCCAATGTGCAATGAAGAGCAATCTACCAAATAGGATAACTTGATGGCAAAAGAACTAACGTGACGTTCGTACGTTTTCGCTGAGATTGAAACGACGAAGAACAAGATCGAGAGCAGCAGCGACGATTAGGATGACGATGAAGACAAGATGTATAAGCCGCGAACGTACACCGGATGTTGGAAACCTGTTTGGTAATAAGGCTTGACCTGATGCTTGATGCCTTCTTGCTACCATACTCACTGGCAAACGAATTAAACCAAATAAAATATTATTGCGCATGCATCTGTTTGCGTAAACTATTTCCAACTAAACTAAACAAACTGCAAACTGCACAAGAGTATACATTTTGAAGTCTTCACGCTTCAGTAGTTTAATTCTTTGCCTTCTTCGTTAGCTGCAAGACTGAAAGCTGATGAGATTGAGGATTGGAAGCTCCTCTTCGTTGTCGTCGTGTATAGCATATTTTCATTATCATTATATTTTGATGAACTCCTTTACTCCTCTGGAAAGCCAAGGCGTTCATTGTAGTAATTAATGCAAGAAAGAAGATATTTATATAAAGCAAGCAAGCAAGCAGTCAGCATTGGCACAGCACAGCGTTCATGATGTTGCAAGAGAGTCGACTTGTGTAAATGTAATAATGTAATAACGCTCGCGGAGATATGAGAAGAAGGCCTAGTTTTACAGGTTTTCTTATTGGAACTCTTTTTCGTTTTCTCATTTTAATTGATCTACATGTTGACCTTCATATACATGTAGCCTCGTTGATGTTCTCCAAGTCTCTTCTGTGGCAAACATTCACATTCACCATCATTCGTTCAAATTCAATGCTCCAATATAATAATCTCTTGATTGTTATCAATTGACTGCTTCTTTAAGTTTAAGCGCAGACTTTTCTGTTTTTACGGCACGAAATCAACGCCGACGACGACATTTAATATGTGAACAATCAAATTCACTATGTGCGCCAGTACAACTTGGCTGGCTTCCTATTTTATTTTTCTCGCCGAACGAGAACGAGCCGCACACAAAAGCCGGAATCGAGCTTATAATAAAAGTTATAACTTAAAACAAAAGCCGTTCGAACATAAAAACGAAATTGCAAGACATAAAAAATAAAGGAAAACGCTTTTATTCCCTTCGTCTACTTTTCTAGCTGCTTGGGAACTAAAATCTTCGCCGTGAATGCATATGCGAAAAAAATCCCACCGTTGCATACGAGATGCTAGAAATATCACCAATTCCTTCCAGCGCGCTATTTTTTCCTCTCGGACATTTTTATATGCTGCCAACATTGTTGTTCTTCAATGTTTTACGTTAAAAATATAAATTAGACGTGCTCATGGCCCATGTATGTCTCGATAGGAGTGCTACCTTAGACTAAGGGTTATAATGTACGTGTTGTATGCGATATAATGGATGGCTGCCTTTTCGGATAAAATAGCCAATTTCTATTCTATTATCTGTCAAAATAGCCCTCGGATGGGTTGATGCGTGTGCGTATACTGGGGGCAGCGGCAGTGCTACTTGTGAGTTCTTTGCCTATGCGTACAGTGCTTGCCGCTTGCTATAAAGCGAAACGCGTCGGAGTGTGAAAATTACTTTAGAACAAGACGAATGATAGCGACCGGGCGTCTTCTCGACGAAAGCACACAACACTCACGGGTCCTGCGAGTATATCGGATGCGTTACTTGGCTTTGCTTTAGTTGGTATTAGTGGCAGTGAGCCATCGGCTTCGCACTAACTGCCACAAACGCCTTACTACTACTACACGTGCAAGATCTTCCTGTTATCCTTACACTTTCTACTTTCTCCTGCCTCTCTTCCTGCCATTAGTAACGTGGCCTTGCTACTCTTGTGTGTCTTGTGTGCCACTTGAAACTCGACGACGCCGCCGCCGCCGACGAGGACGAAACTAACTCAACTGCCCGTCCCGTCCTTTTCGAAGTCTTAGTCTCGCTTGCTCCTTAACTGATTTATTATAATTTAAAATTAGGACCCTTTATCTACATCATTACCAAGTTCGGCAAGTCTGGCTGACTCGACTTGCCTGCCTGCATTCGTATATAAATCAGAAGTCTTATGCGTAAATAATTACGGTACTTAGACTATGCGAACAAATCGATCTCGCAGAGAGCCCTTCATTTATAATGCCGCAAACTACCCGACTACGCACTAAGTAGGCGCAAGCTGGAAGGACTATCAGGACTAAGAATCCGCCGCGATTCGAGGGCGCCGCGCGCGCCTCTTCGCTGTCGAGGAGCCGAGGTTTAACGCCTGTGCGTGCAATGTTATACAACTGGGACAACCAGGACGAGGACGATTAATTGCGGCGAACATAAAAATAATTTAAAAGAGTATTTTCGTCATTCTGACACAATACGACTCGCAGAGATGGGAAAACACCAAATGCTAGGGGAGAAAAATTGTAATGCATTTGAGATAAACAGACGCATCCATCAGACGTTAATGTAATGACGTTTCGAGATCTTTCTATTCTTTATTTTCATAGTTGCTGGAAACACAATGAATTAAATCTTATTGTTGTTTTAAATTGCCTTCAATTAAGAGCACTTATTGATGGCACGCACATTGTATACGTTCATTTATCTTTTTTTTACATTTTTAAGTCGGTACATAAAGTAAAAGTAAAAAGATGCAGCTGCTTTGTTTGTTATTTTAACTTGACCATTTTGAATGTGTTTTTATCACGCGGGGCAGGTGACTTACACATCTGCGCTGTCTGTGACTTCTTGGCACGCGCGCTCTTAAAAAAAAATTAAGCACAATTCAAAACGCACATGTTCATAATAGAGTTAATTAGTAAAGATTTAAACTCTTTCAAATTGCTCAAAACTTACTGATTTGCAGTTGTTTAATGTTTGTTTTTGTTCCAGGTGAGTTTTCCCAACGCTAACATATTTTGGTACAAAATATACTGAACTATCGCTTCATCTTGATCATGTCGATGTTTTCAGGTAATATAATTCATTAGCATACCAATAAATAATATCTAACGATCATAAAGATATGCGATTTTTATAGCGCGCGCTTTTTCTATATGTTGGATAATTATAAAGATTTTATGACCTTTTATTAAAGGTTGGTAGAATAAAAGCAAACGCAATGTGGAAAGAATAATTCAATCGGTGAACAAATGCGATGAGCGCAGGCAGGAAAGTCGTTAAAACTCAATCTTTTCATCCGCTTTTGATGTCACCGTAATCTATGTACATCCCGTTGTTTACCTGTGTGAAGTTAGCTACAAAATCTCAGCAACAACTTTTGGTACAAAATTACAAATTTTGAAACTATTATATCTAGCGTCCTAATCAACACACAACAAAACTAATACCATCGT
>JARJDT010019446.1:0-20196 GCA_030264655.1 Leptusa sp. GC000079
CAGGATCACGTCCTTCTAATATTTTTAACGTTTCATGCGCCTTTTCCTTATCTTTAAAACCTAAACCGGGGACGGTGTCTGGTTTACTGTCCGACATTTTTCGCAATTAAATTAAAGATATCTAATTGACTTCAATAAGACAAAGCAAAATTGCTTTGAAATTCGTTGATCGTTGCGGTAACACAAACTAAACTATACTAAAGTTTAGTATACTTAAGTTAACTGAGCGTTAACATGTGAGTGGAAAACATGTAAATTTAAATGACGTCGCGGCTAAATTTATATAGCATGGCATATAAGCATAATATTTGTTGATACGTGAAACGTATTTCTAACAGCATGCGCATTGGCGATTAATATTCCGGTTTTGTCTCTTAGATTTGAGATAATTTTGTATGAGCGGCTTATTTTGACCCACAAACTTTACGATTGCATTCATTTGAGGTGACACAACGATCTAAAGACAGAAATTACGTCATTTTATGTTTCCCATCTCAATTTCTAACAAAATTAAAGTTAGGGAATTTGAACTTACCTACTTCACGAATTGAACTAACATCTAATTCTATTTTTACATGGGCTTAATATGCGTTTGAAAAATTTTGCGGGCAATAAATTCGACTCTGGCAACAATTTAAAATACTTTTCATGCATCTTGTTTATTTTTGTATATTTACAACTAGCACATGTTCAATGCATGCTAAACTGTTGTACATACATATTCCATAATAATATTTTTCGTTTTACATTTTTATGTATACAAGTTTTTATAAATTAAATAAAAACACACATTCATTCATACATTAACTGAACTTTAACTTAACATATACAGTACAGTACACACTTGAATTAAGAAATACTGATTAAAATTAGATCATAGAAATAGTTTTTAATTAGACAAAAACAAATAAATAATCGTTGCTCAACACTTTCTAGAGTAAACGTCTTCATTATGTAGAAAAAATTGCATTCAGATCCGCAGTAACAACAAAAATCTGTGCTAAAACCTAAACTGACTAATTTTGCATTTTTGACTACTTCGTATACTTACCAACTATTAATAAACTACACTTGTTTATTGTTTTTAAAATTAGTTTTGCAATTTTCTAATTTGTCTTTTAAGTGGCTGTAGTCATTTCTATAAATATCACTTCGGTATTTGTATGTCATTTATTAGTTACATCAATAAGGCGAATAAATTAATTAAGTTTAGCAACTTGGCCATATTTTTTCTGAAATAAATAGTGGCTTGATTGCTTGGCAGGTAGCGTCGTTTCATTGCTTTCTGTTGTCGTAGCGTAAGACGAAGTCGATGCAGGTGACATTGGCCTTTCACTAGAAGTAATGGGCAGATGTGAGTTTGTTTCTGCAACAGCAGGCGATGACGATCTTGCAGTTAGATCGCCTTCGACCCACCGACACACCGACAATCATAATTCGGTCGTTTCCATTTTGCGTGGGGGCAGTATAGGTGGTAGGGTTTGGTATACATTTTGGGCGCGTATGAGTGCAGGATCTGTACTTTCACCAGACGAAATTACATTCTCGTCCAACGAATCGTGCTCTGAATTTTGGCTAAAAATTAATGGTGATTAATTTTACTCAAAAAAATCCCGGATGTTTCCATACCCAACATACCTTATTTCATCAGAGTTTTTATACCATTCGTTTTCGTAAGCTTTCAACCACATCGGATTGCTTCCCTCCATACTGTGTTTATTCGTATTTGGGACTCTACCGCTGAGTCCACTTAAAGCACGACCATCAATTTCGCTATCTAGTATAAAAACCTCACAATATTTGCTTCAATTTTCAATTCTAAAACTCACCATAAGCTGTAGCAGTAGCCGCCTTCAATTTTCTCTGGTAAGTATGTCTCTGATTAACACACAATGCAAGGCATAGCAACAACAAAAGAAACAGGAACAAAGAACTTGCGGTCAACCAGAAAGTTGTCCCTGCCTTCTGGACAACGCTCAATGCTAATGTCCCACCTGGTTGTGTGTCCAAAACATTAAACTCTTTAAATAGATCATCTAATTTTTCCGTATTCTGGTCCACAAGTCTTAATACTTCGGCAACTTCAAGAATCGAATGATCTTTGCGGTTTACCAAGTGTAGGTATAGATCGGTCCTGGTTTTGTCAACGGTACCATCATGGTTTGCATGTACACGAAATTCGTCTACGTTTACAATCGCCCCGGTTACGTTGCCCAAAATCTCTCGGAATAATTCGATGCGATTACGTAACTCTATAGGTTGTTGCCTTAACACAAAACGCACTCTTTGATCTTCCCTTAACAAATATATAAACACGCGGGCCATGTCTTGAAGGCCACCTGTATCGTTCGCCAAGACCATGAAGTCAAAATATCCTTTCATTCCTTGTTGCGGGTCAAAATTTAATTGAACTGATCCACTTTCTTTCTCGACAATGAAAGGAGCACGTTGCAAATTTTCAAGACCTTCCGTAAGAGTCATTTGGATCTTACCTACTAGATAGTACGAAATTTCAGAGTTAATGTCTTCATCAGGATCTAAAGCCTACAAGTTAAACCAATTTATATCTAAAGTTGTAAGTTTTGAAAATTGTCTTTCAAATGTTACCTTAACATGCATAAATTTGGTCCCGAAACTGGTTACAGTACTAACTCCTCCGGTAAACACACGATGAATAAATTTAGGCGCGTTATCATTAACATCGCGTATTTTAATGATAACTTTCAACAAAGTGTCGTCGGCAGAATCAAAGAAACTTTGATTCTTGGGTGCTGACAAACAGTCTTCTGTAGCTTTAACTAGGAGAAGGTATTCATCTTGAGCCTCACGATCTAAAGGCGTTGTCACTGTAAGTTCATGTGATAAGGAGTCTAATTGGAAAAACCCAGCTTCATTGCCTCCTAGAATAAAATAGCAAATTGGTGCGATCGGGCCGTCAAATTCCAGTTCGTCTCTATCGACAGTTTCAGGCAGTCTGCGTCGCTCCAAACCCGCATTTTTGTTTTCTGTAAAGTTAATGTAAAATTCATCAACCATGAATTGTGGTTGATAATCGTTGATATTGCTGACGTAAACTGTTAAGTCCAAATCTGAACTCAGGGCGGTTGGTACACCCAAGTCGTATGCTTCAATCCGAATCTAAAATTTGAGTAAACTTAGTTTGTTTTAATAAGAGCAAAGTTGTAAAAGTACATCGTAAATTTTCTGCTTTGATCGGTCCAATGGTAAACGCAATTCTAAAATGCCTGAAACTGGTTGCAAATTGAACGTTTTCCAATGTCCTGCAGGATCTGCCTTGAGACGGTAACGAACTGCACCGTTTGGACCAACATCATCATCCTTAGCTACAATTTGAACTAAAGCACTTCCTACCGTTGCATTCTAGAAACATTTATTATCAGTCAACACGTTTTACTTATTTTAAAAATTGTTTATTACTTCAGGGACTTTCAATGTTGAGTTATGTGGAGGACTCAGAAAAGTAGGTGCATGATCGTTGAAATCTGTCACGCAAATATTCAAAACCCCTTTACTTGATAAACTAGGATTGCCCAAATCTTGTACTTTTAATAAAAGCGTATAATTGCCATGCTTTCCTTGCAAAGTTGATAAAGTTTTGATTTCAGCATTGAATTCGTTAATTTGTTGTAAAGTAAACAATTCATGATCGTTTCCGCCAATAATGTCCATCATCACTTGAGCGTTTTGGGTTTCTGGATCATCAGCATCCTGTGCTTGTATTATTGTTATAATCCTACCAGGTTCATGAAATTCCGTTATTGAAATACATGACTGTGGAAGCATCAATTGTGGTGCGTTATCATTAACATCCAAAATAGTTACACTACAAAGAATCAAACGTTTATTTAAAAAATATTAAGTATAATTAAAACCAAAAGTGTACTTAATATGTTTGAATGCATTACGACTTTCCCCATTGTTATACCCATATTGATAGTTATCCCATGCTTCAACAACCAACAGATAATTCTGTTTGGTTTCCCTGTCTAAAGTTTCAGCCACTTTCAGTATCCCCGTCTCAGTGTCTAAAGCAAACTTTCCTTGTGATGATATTCTATCAAGTAAATAAGTAATCTTTCCAAATTCGCCACTATCTGAATCTTTGGCCTCTAATACACCAATTTTTTGCCCTATTTGGGCATTTTCAAGCACAGTTAGTAATTTTGGTTCTGGTAGAAAGAAAGGGTTGTTATCATTCTCATCTAGGATTTGAATAAACAATTCAACGCGAGTTGAACGCGTCGGTACACCAGAATCGGTTGCTTTCACTGTTAAATTTAACCAGTCGTACATTTCATGGTCAATTTTATTGGCCACTAGTATATCTCCCAGATCTTTGTCCAAATATACAAGCTTAACTGTTTCTTTCGATCCTTCTAGTGTGTAGGTAATAGTTTTATTTCTGTCAGCATCATCAGCAATAACACTACCAATCGAAACACCATTTTTGCTGTTTTCAGCCACCGAAAACCGGTAGAATGGTTTACGAAATTTAGGATTGTTATCGTTTTCATCATCGACTTTAATTACCAATTGACCTAAAATTACATTTTAGCTAGTAAGCCAGCTATAATTTAGTAATACTTACTAAAATCTTCTTGAAGTCCTTCGGTTGCTTCCCCCAAATCCTGGACAATAAAACCTAACACAATGCTTTCCATCATTTCTCGATCAATTAATTTCGCTATTTTTAGTATCCCGGTCTCTTCATCTAAGTCAAACCAAGTTTCGCAATCAAAATCAGGAAGTTTCAATAAGTTTCCCCGCTCATTCTTTGCTTGGCAGTTGTTTGCATTAATCTTGTAGACTAATCTAGCCCCCGAGTCCAAGTCATTGGCTCTAATTCTAGTTATAATTGACCCAACTGGCTGATTTTCAGTAAGTGTAATTGTCCCCGGGTCAACAAAACTTGGTGCTTTGTTATTGACATCCAAAATGTTTATATTAACTGTTACGTTAGCATTTTTCTGATTTTCACCAGTCGCACCATCCAGTGCAAGGACATTTAAAGAATACAGAGTGGTTCTTGGTTGGGTGAGATCTGGGTCCAAGGTAGCACCTCGCGCTATTGATATGACCCCATTCTCCGGGCTGATAACAAATTTGTCAGAAGCGCCATTTTGTATACGGTAAACGATCTGGTTGTTTGGAAGAGAGCCATCAAAATCAAGTGCTTTGACTTGAAAAATTGATGTTCCACCAGTGATAGTTTCAGGGAGGGTCAAATTATAAACGTCTCTGTCAAACAATGGAGCATGGTCGTTTACATCAATGAGATAAACTGTTAGTTGAACTTCAGAATGCAGGCTTGGTTCACCCCAATCGCTAGCTCTCACTGTAAGATGCAATATTCGAATATTTTCGCTATTTGGCCCTTTGAAATTTTCAAAATCAAGAGGGCTTGGACGTATGACCCCCGTGGTTGGGTCTATAGTAAAATTCAGGTAATTATCGACTAGGGAGTATTCAATGTCACTGCTTTTGGTTTCTGCTAAATCAGCATCTCTGGCTTCAACCTTTAAAGGTACCTCAAATGTGTCTTCGTTTTCTTGCAAACGTGCTTCGTATTTGTTTTGAACAAAAACTGGCGGGTTGTCATTGACATCTTCGATGTTGATGATTAATTGTACAGTGTTCCTGTTCCCAGTACCCAAATCATCCCTTGCTTCAACAGTTAAATAATGGCGAGCTACCTGCTCCCTGTCCCAAGTTACTCCACCGGCGGTTTTAACTGTCACAATGCCACTAACCGGATGCAGACTAAGGTGATCAGCAATACTTCCAGCCAAATTCGTGTAGCGAACACCTTCAGTACCATAATCCCCAGAATCTTCATCTAAAGCTTGTACCCACGCCACAGTGGTACCAACTTGGCAGTTTTCCGGGACGTATACTTCGTAATAAGCCTTAGAAAACTCCGGATAGTTATCATTACGGTCTAACAAATTTACGGTAACCGGCACTTCACTCCTTTTCGGATGATCTTTCACTACTTCACGCGCGACTAGTGTTAAGTTAAATGTCTTTATACTTTCATAATCTAAAGCAGATGAGTTTTTGACACGAATGAGAAAATTAGCTTCGTTGATTGCTTTCGATGGAGTCACTTCAAACACTTCGCTGTGGTCGCGAATGAAGAGTTGGAAGGTGCCATTTGCACCTTGGTCATAGTCAAAGACTTCGTTAACAGAATTGCCAAGAAATGTCAAAGGTGTATTTGTAGGGCTATTTTCAGGGATTTCACAAAGGTAGCGACTACTCCTAAATCGAGGTTTTTCATCATTGACGTCAGTTATCATTACGGTGACTTCGGTTATTGAAGTTGGAGGTGGTCGTATTTTACTTCCAACTTCAGTGGCAGTAATTTGTAAAATGTATGACCCAGACGCCGATGATTCCCGGTCAAGTGTACTCGTTGTATAAACAATACCAGTATGTCTTTCAATTCGGAATAAGTCGTTTTCTTTATCAATGTCATTAGAAGACAAACTGTAAGCGATGGGGTTATTAACACCTCGGTCACCATCAATGGCAGTGACTTGTAGAATTGAAGTTCCTATGGGAGCACTCTCCGCTATTCTTGCCACAGGCTGAACACGAACAAATTCTGGTGGTTGATCCTCAATATCTTCGACGCGAATAAGCAAAGCTGCTGTTCCTGTATTAACTCTACCCTGTTTAGCCCTATCTACTGCTAGAATTTTTAATTGATGGACTGTTTGTTTTTCGAAGTCCAAAGCACCTACAAGCCTAACTACACCCTTCCCGCTGACAGTACTAACTGAAAACTTGGGTTGCTCATCTTCAGCGTCTTGAAGATAGTAGACCACTTGTCCATACGGACCTTCATCGGCGTCTGAGGCCTCCAAATTAGTTAAAATGCCAGGACTCGCATCTTCTCGTACGGTTAAAGATGGCTGGTACGCTTTGAAGACTGGGACATTGTCATTAACATCTTCGACTAGTAACAGTAGACTTTGCGTGATGAAGTTGCCATCACCCAAATTGCCGTCTGTTAGGGTGAGCACCAAAGCGTACTCGTCGCGGGTCTAATTGTTTTCCGAGGAAAAACAGGCAGAAAAAATGTAAATTAAAAATGCATTTTTACAATGACTGAATCATACCTCGCGGTCGAGTTCCTGATTTAAATAAACATTCGCCTCGGTTGCGGATGCGCTTTCCACACGAATTACGTTACTTCCGGGCGTTTGTCGCACGCCGAACTCGAGTCTATCACCGTCCGGATCCACACCTCGTAGTTTATATATTAATGTACCTAAATAACACAAATTCGAACAAAATATAAACATTTTTGCCTTTTGCCTGTTAAACAATTTGATTTAATGATTTAATGTGACTGACCGACAGGAGTTTCGTCTCCTTCTTTCAGTCTTAAGACGATCTCGGTTTGACCATCGATCAGAAATCGTGGTGCTCGATTGCATTTGCCTTCTTTGATTAGAAGTAGAGCGATTAGAATAATTGCCCCGGGTCGCCATTTGAAGCGCACTTTGACTTTGATCGTGTTGCAAGAGCCGTCCATTGATGCGTTCCTAACGATTACCTCATCTCGATCGTTGTAATTTTACTCTGCAATACCCACAAGAACAATAGACTATAGTTAGATGTATAATATAATTTTTAGACTGTTTAATTGCAATTCGTTACGAGTTTTATTTTGGGGAAATCTAAGGTAAACAATGAATTGAATTGATGGAAAGTGATTTTATTTACAATGTTATGCCAATTTTATGTAGTTCAAGGTTTTTAATGTAAATTTTGTATTGTATTTAATAAAGTTACGAAAGCACATTACTGTGTGTGAAATGATTGTTTAATTCTATAAAAAAATTGCAGATTAATGACAATGGTTTAATATTACTTGTTTATTTCAGGCGCTAATTTGAAAGTTAATAAAAATTATTTTTATATTTATATGAATATTTTATTTTAATAAAGTGTTGGCAATTACTTTCATTTCTTCACCTAGAAACTAGCACCTAAGATTTATCTCGAAAATTAAGAAAAGTTATTTGCATTTTCTCTCTACTTTTACTAACCAGTTTTAGTTATATTTAAAGCAATACAACAGAGAAATTTTGATACATTTTCCAGTTAAGTGCCTTTATAGGTTGCTATGCCATACAAATTCTAAGAATGTACATATTTTTATATTATTTCAAAATCAGTGTCACTAATAAATTATTTCAAAGTTCATCAACATTTAAACTGTTTAAACAACGCCAAAACCATATATCATAAACATAATAAAAATAAGAATTTTCTATAATTAAATCAATCAGTCACGACTCTCAGATTTCATTAATGTATGTTCCAAAACTTCAGAGGCACTAAAAGATGTGCTTAAAGTTGTTATCCTTATATTTGATATTCGTGACAAAACCATTAAAGGAAACAAAGTCAATCAACATGAAATGATTATAACATCTTCGATTTCTACTAAATTAATTTTAACGTTGTATTGCATTCACATAAAATTTCTTCACAAGAAAGTCAAAGTTTATGCGCATTTTAAAACAATTTTGTTTTGATTCCCAACAAGTGCTTGTTATTATTGTTTTTAAACGGTTACTATTTCGTTGTTTAAATTTTTACTAAGCCTTCATTGCAAAGTAAACAAAAAAAAATCATCTCGTCTGCACGTTTTATCGTTTTTCTAATTCGAACCTCGTTTTGTCTTCATGAACTTGCTAAGTGAAAGTAAAAATAACTATATTTAAATACATGCGTTTTCTGTCTAAATTCTACTAATCTAACGGCCGTTTAGCATTGTTTGATTTGTGGCAGTTCAATTGTATATTACTAATCAATACACTCATCAAAAATAAGCAGAATGAATATTTAAGCAGTTCCAGTTTGTGGATATTCTGTGATTAAATCCTATTAGGCTGTAATTTTCGTGTTTATGCAAATAGATTGTTGCGAATTAACGTCCAATTACCTTTGCGCACCGGTAATTTGGAAGTGCGCGCAAATAGCATCAGTCAAGTAGGAAAAATGTGCGGTTTCCGCATCGCGAACCCTTCACACAATGAAGATAAATTTGGTTGCTATTTATCAGCGTATAAAAGCAATCGTTTTTCGTTGAATTCTGAAAGTCTGCTGAGTTCAAGTGAGTTTGAAAATTCAGGCTATATGACTCGAAAGGAAGTGACAAATTTAAATACAAATAAGGAAAAATAGTAGTATCGCAGAATTTTATAGTCTGAAGTTTAGCAGCTTCATATCAAGCAACCACATATGTGCATGTGTGTCCAGCTGTAAGCAACGTATGCCGTTTGTGATGTACTGATATGATCACGTCATGGCGCTTTGAAGCGCAACGAGACGGCACTATACCACACCATATACTTAAATTATATCAAAAGTATAGGTACATTATTTATGATGCCCATGTATAAATTGCATTAAAGTCGTTCGGACATTGACCACAAGTCAACAAGTCCACAACCGCTCTGGGACACTGACCAGAATAACAAATTTGCACAAATCATTAACACAAAGTAATTAGTAATTTTGGTAGCGGAATTCAATTTTAAAATGTAATAAGTTTAATTTAGTAAAATTGAAGATAAACAAGTAATAGTAGCATAATTTACTCATTACCCACACGTATCTTCCTCATTTGAATGAGAAAATTTAAACAATTTTATGTAACAAATATTTACATAATCTGATATGCGTGATGAAGTTCTGTAACCAAATTAAATTTAAAATGTTGTCATTTTCGTAAGTATATAAACCAAAAAGTCGATTTGTAATAGTAATAGGAGCAAAATCGTGAACAGGTATGCATCGTTTGATATCAAGAACAATTAAATGTTTGTCAGTTTGTTAATGAAGAAAACAAGACGCACTATTCATCTTCCTACAAATGTACGAAATATACCAAAACAAACAAAGGATTAGTTAAAGTGCGTTATATAAAAGCGCATCACGTATCAAGTTGTTTAATAACACCTTTAATTTCTCGCATTTTTTGGAAGTTGTGTTCAATCCTATTGTATTATAAGCACGAATCCATTCACACTTCTTTAGACATAGCAAGCAAGCACGATATCGTGATTCGTGGGGTTCTTCAAACAATCAAAAAGTTCTTTTGTGATTCATTTCACTTTTGTGTAAGAACTACTTGTGTGTGCTGAAGAGCTTTATTTCAATTTCGTCAGGATGTTTGTGTTTTATATTAGATGAATGCAATTGCGTTTCAACATTTAACTACTTGACTACTTCAATTATCTTACTTTTTTACTATGTCATTAAGCAAACACATTGTTATGTAGAATTGTGTTATGGCATTACTTTACGATAGTTGTATGTGTAAGCATATTTACCAATGATATACGATAACGTGCTTTGCATTATTTGCGAGCACTTTTTGATCGACAATTTAATTGCATTTTCGCGCGTGGAAACTACTTGAAAATTGCATTTGAAACACTGACTTGTTTTACTACCGCAGAAAACTGGAACATCGTTTTTTGATTCAAAAAAGTCAAACAGAAGTTAAGCATAACAAATCATTCATAACTGCAATTATAGCAATTGCGATTTCGTGTTATTTCAAAACGGAATGTCGCATCCCAATGCTCAATTATTTATTTGCAAGAAACATGTCATATAAAAAACTCGAACTAACTATAAAGCGATTTCTTAAGAATAAAAACGGTTACAATAAAGCCGGATAATAAAGCTTTCGATTTGCCAATTAATCCGTGTATTGGTTTTCATTTTTGTCTTTTCTTTTCTTTGATCATCTTGCCCTAAGTAACAATTGGCTATAAAACTAACAGAAATCATAAATAAAGCAAAAGTCACTCAAGTCTAACTTAACAAACTGTAATTGTCTGCAATATAATATCTTTGAATAACATACGTTTGATTAATACAGTTAAGGATCAGGATCGTATGAGCATGCAATTAAAGTATAGGTAAGCGAGCATAAGTACTTATTAGCATATTTCGATTTAACGGACTTTTATTGCTTCTTTTCCATTTCGCTAAATTTGTAACAGCAGCAGCAGCGGCTCATGTTCTGCAACACTATCACGTAATAAATCTTTTTATAATCTCAAATAAACATGCAACGGTGTTTTCATTCATTTCTTCCGTTGGCTCGTCCGATGCTGTCCGTTTAATCCGTTCAATTTGCACAATGGTTTCTTCTTGCGCTTAGATATGCATTCTCAGTACGCACACTTTCATCAACCTGCCTGCTGTCGGTTATCTTTATTATGTGCATTCACATCGACATTAGAGAAGTGATAATTAATTGTATAATAGTTCATTTCAAATGCTAATGCTAATTAATTTACGCAATTTATCTTAGAAACTACAACAAAGTCAGAGTTATATTAAGAAAGTTCTAACACAAATTAGCTGTTAAATTATCAAAACTGTTAGACTTATATATTTGTAATGTTACAAATGGCAAAGAAATCACCTATTTCCTTTTCCTGATATACCGGAAAATTCTCATTATTGGCTACGTCAAACTTTTTGCTTGATGCCTTGATTCCTTTGTCACTCATCGTAATTTCTCGCTGTACTTATTTCAGCAATACTTGGTACTCGAGCTTGGCACGAAAGAAATTTCTATCAACAAACCAATTTAATAGTTAGAAAAACTTGTTTCGAGGACGAGTTATAGCGATAAAGTGTTAATCAATTTAGCATGCATCATTTTCTCTGTTCATGCATGCAAAATTATTGAAATTGTTGGTGCTCTAGTTTTTCGCGTACAAAAATGTTAACTTTACCATAGACAGAAGTCCAGATACAAATGCAAATTTAAGCAAATCTGAATAAGTGAAATAATGTTTTATATTGTCGTCTGCAATTTAGTTTCTTTCTAGATGGCTTGTATTTGTTTCAGAAAATAATATACATATAGAAAGTTGTGTTAATAACTCTGCATCCTGTCATCCGGGATTGCAAATTGCCAATACATTCCTATCAATGAGTGCTGTTTATTCATAAATTAATGCTTGTACTTGGTGATCAAAAAAACCAACCAATTGGTATTTCATATACGTTATCGTAAGTTGGATGGACATTAATGTGATTAAAGAACCAGGACTAATACCATTCCATATTATTAAACTATGTAGAAATCCAATGCAGATTTTCATGCTTCTAGCATTTAAAATTATATGCATTAGCAATGTGAAATTTTATCAAAATTGAGAAAATATTAAGAAAACTTTAAATATAGCAATTACCAAGTAACATTATTAACTGCAAATCTTTGAATGTAAAATCTGCTATATCTTAATGATACATTAAGCTAATAATTTATTGTATTTGTATGTTTCAAAGAGCAATAAAATATATTGATGTAACTTTCACATGCGGTTGATGACATTTTCCGTTTGTTTTGTCAATGAACTTTATCGTTGAGGTAAAGTCACTTCACGCGTTATACACTGCATGCACATACAATCAACGACTATCATGTTACATTGCAATGCTTTCAATTTTCAATAGATAAGCGGTTTAGGTTTAGTTAACACTTTTACTTTAATGTACGAAAATGCAAAAGAAAAAGGCTAAAGCATTTGGCGTTAGCAAAGAAAAGCCGTAAAATTATGCTTTTAAAATTTAGTGTCTGGTATTTTAATGAAACCATTTTGAATCAAATTAATCCCATCAATAAACACATTTCTACTACCTATAGTATTATAAGGATATTAAGAAATGAAACTATTATAATTGACATGCTATAAATATGTGCTACACATCAATAAGTTGAAGTTTTAAAGTATTCCACGAATTTTAACGATCATCTTGTGACAGTAAGATTAGAGATTGTTAAATTAATAAGATGAAAGCCTCATTTGCCTAAAATTTTGTTCTATTTTACAGCTGTCGCGACAACTTGTTTTCTTATCTTTCTATAATTCCAAAATGTGTTTCTGCACGACTTGATTAAAATATTTAATTGATGAAGTCCTACATTTCAGTTTATTTGTTCTCACAAGCTACCATGTTTTTCAATCTTTTAAAAGAATAATTAAGTAATAAATTTAAATATTTAAACTAGATGTCAATTTTTAAATCATTAAAGATTTGTGAATAAAGAAGTTTGCTTGAATGCATTTTGCAAGTTGCCGGAGTTCAACGACAGTAACAATGACAATGTAAAGTTGTTCCAGACTTCTATAAAGTACTCTCTCATTCTTTGTTATAAATGTAAAACAAATAATTTTAAAATAAGACAGAAAACTAGAAGCTGTGAGACAAACGTTTGGCGAATCTGAAAAACATAGAATAGCTGAAGTGGCAAATTTCTGCTTGACTGATTAGTATATTGCGGCTAAAGTAATATTATTTGCATTTTTTCCAATTACTTGATTTTTTGTGATGGTGAAATTATACAGTTCGTAATAACTACAGTAATGAACAAAATTATTTGTAGTGCAAATAATGATCCTGCAACGCCAATGGTATGTTGGTTAAAAAACAGCAATTTTCAAATTTAATTTCCAAAACTATAACGGAATATGTTAGGTACAGTACTATCACATCCCATCTGTGTAGATCTGGTCTATCACTGTTTGATCTCCGACTCGTTTCTCGTTTTATTCGTTTTATTCGATGATTAGTAAGTATGCTGCCATGTGCGGCCTACCTACAGTGTCGATTTATATTAGTATTTTAAAGCAAAAGCGTGCAAACTATAATCATAAATGCCATTCACAATTGTAACAAGAATGAAGCAAATTCAATAGGTATTGAATTTGGATTGGATTGAATTGACATGCCATACTATACGTTTACGTGCAGACAATGTATGAAAATCTACAGGGTCATAATTAATTATCATTGATATGTAACAAATCACAATAGCCGCTAATTGAAACTGTCGAATCACTTTGTAGGTCCCTAACTTATAAGCAATTTCAGTTTTGATTTTTATTGTAACATACATTTGGTGCATTTCTTTTTTATTGATTCGTTCATCATTTCTTGTAAATGATATTAATAAGTTAATAATAATTCGCCTATTTAGGCGGAAGTATGCAGCTTCCTGTACAATATTATCTGTTTGGGATGAATGCCAGTTTTCTAATTATGCATGTGACAGTTGAATAATGGTTATTAACTGCAATTTCACTGCAATTATTAAAAATATAACACTTATTACAAGTTTCTAAGTGAGTTAATTAACACGTGTCACTTATTATAATAATTGCCAAGTACCTACTTATGATATTATGGCGCTTCATATTGTATTTCCTGTCTGCGAGTCTTCAGAAATGTTTAATTATCATTTTACGACGTTGCTACTGAATGGTCGAAACATCATTAGTATAATTTCTTATTACAGAGCAAGTGGATAACTATGTAAAGAGCAAGTTTACAAGTTTAACAAAAATATGTGAAAATTTCTACAACTTTGTTCTTTATTTAAATACTCATATCTGCATTCCTGTTGTTTTTTTTATATTTGATGTAAAATATTTTAGCATGGATTACTTTACTTCTTTTACAAGCTTATAGAACCACATTAAAAAGCATATCATAGAACTTCTAACAATAAAGCACGTATATGAGTAGACAATGGGTAAAGTGAAACTTTTCAGGCAAGTATATGTATCTATCAACAATTATTGTTCAATTCGCACCTGGTACTATGAAGACAAGTCAATTTTCCTTTTAAAATTTATATTGTTTCTTAGAGAGTATCATATCGGACACAATGTCACATTGTTTTAACTACTTAGCGTGGAATTGATTACTTGATGTTCGTGAAAGTGGCTAATCGAAAGAGACCTTGCATTTAGATTTTATATTGTTAGTAGTTGAAACACTTTGTATACGGCAACTGAAACTTGTATATTTTTATAACATCTTACTTAATATTTCTATTAATCGCATCATTTCATACCTCTTTTCTTTATTTATTTCTAGTTGAAACTTAATGAGCCTCTTCTAGCTTGCTTAATGGCTCATACATATTTTTTTCAATGATTTATATCTGTATTCATATATTTGAAAGCGAGAACCATATGCTTTTGATTCACTGAGAAGTGGGTTTAGCAAATAATTGACAAGTTATTGTATTTCAGTTGATTTTATAAATACAATAACAAATGAAATTTTACTATAAATATACGTAAAATGATTTCCTAAGTAAAATCTCTTATTGTTTGTTCTTAGTCGGGCTTAATTAATTCTTAATTGTTATAAACTCAGCAGGTTTTACTTTTATTTAAATTGCATATTAGAATATTCTACTAATCATGGTATATTGTCTCATATTTTTATATACATGAGTTAATTTAATTTTTACATTGCGTATAAGGACATGTTAATATTGGATACATTTTCTGTGATTTTGAAGACAAGGTCGTTGTCAGTCAACTATAAAATAAAACAATACCTCCATATAATTAGATGCTGCATGCATTATATGAGGTGCACATGAAGAGCTGATGATAAATAGGTTGTTATACTAGTAATTTTAGCTTCGAAACCTCTCATTGCCACCCTAAAATGTTGTTTTATTCGAATTCAGAATACAAAAGAAAAGCATGTAAAACGTGAAACTCGTAATTGTAATTTTATATCCGTTCGCATTGCCTACCGGATGTTGGTGGTATAGGTACTCTCATGTGTACTATTTACTATTTACACATATTTGTTGACCATACAGGACAAATCAGCATCACTACGAACGTTTTTATACTGGTTGTTATTTCACACCTGAAGTTTTAAAATGGTGATACATCCTGTAGAACTAATCTCAATAAGCACAGAAATTGTTACTTTGCAGCCAAATGATTACAATTTAAATCTCCCTAATAAAAATTTAAAGCAATATGGGAAGTGACGTCACGAATTAGCCATGAAATCCTTACCAGTTTAAATTTATAAAAGATTTACAAATTATCCAATATGGGGTTTGAGCTGAGCATATGAGACTTGAAGGTAGGATATGAATTTTTAAATGATTTTTAAGCAATCATATTATCAGTCAATAAACATTTCCTGATTAAACCTCACTGCTTACCTTAATATGCATACTCCTTTATAGCGGTTACATTTAAGTGGATTAAACTTCCTGTAACATTCACTCTTCAAGATTAAAAAGTAATTTACAGAACACTTAGTATATATAGTACCTTCATGGCAATATGAAAATAAGTAAACACGCGTACTTACTGACTTACAAAAAACGAGACCATTTCCTTTAAACTTTCTAGTTTAATTTGATTTGAGTCGTATGCATATGATTGCAGAAATCATTGTCTCATCTACTTTTTATTATGCGTTTTGTAATTTCAAAATTAATATCAATGTTATTGTTCATGTAAGAAATAATTTGTTTTTCATTTAGGCATACATATTACAGGTATGTATTACTAGAAATAGTTCATATTTATACGAAGACAATTAATTCATGTCAGAATTATTAATTAACGAAACGTGCATGCTCCACTTAAAAGTTAACTTACTGAACACTAAACACCGATAAAGATATCCGCAAATAAATACAATAAAGTAAGATGTAAGAACAACTAAATAAAATATTAATTGTTTATTGCTATTTGAACGGAAATGAATGTAGAGCATCAAAAAAATAAACACAAATGAAGCGTTTAATTTCTTGAATCTGTAATTGAATTTTAATTCCATTTAAAATTATTGTACATCAACATGAACTAATTTAAATGCGTTATTAATTACTGCAGCAATGTAATTACGCTAATAGAGACAAAATCTTCTAATTAAATATTGTATTTGTTCATTTGTGTCTGTTTCATGCTTTGTAGTGCCAAGACAACCCAAATTTAAAACTCACAAATTTAAAGTGCAAAACGAAGTACTAAATCTTTTCAAAACTAACAAAAAATTATATGAAACATTAAACATTAGCTACGCATCTCTGATTCTCATAATATTTTCAGCTTTTATTTAAACGTACTTACCAAAAGAAAACACTGATTGACAATAGCTAATTCATTATTTATTATTTCTACAAATTAAATGTAGGTCTACTAATAGATAAATAATAGATGAGTTTTGCTTTTGCATTTATGCTGAATAAGTGACAACATTTATTGCAACATTTGTTCATTAGAATTTAACTAAAATAATTTCGACTAAACATAGAACATTGTAAATAAATTGGTAACATTGCTTAGTTTTGATTATTTCGGGAAATTTGAAAGAGTTGAAAAATTAATTAATAATTTGAAACTTGAAAGCAATGCCTAAATTAATTCAAAAATTAAAATTTAAAATAACTTACTTGTGGAGTATTTGAAAAAACTATCATGGTATTATGTATAGTTAATTAATAGATCCATATATTGAACAAACAAAAGATTTAAAATCGGAAAATATCATTATTTCATGTTGTCAGCAAATTTTCACTTTATTGTTAGTAGACCAACAGTACAAAATTAAAAAATGTCCAATATTTGACTTAATACGTAAAAAATAAAACACTTCCGGTTTTTACGCGCTTATACTTTGACTCAATGCTCGTGCTTCCGACACTGATAGTCATTGACTGAACGTTAACAAAAGTTTCACATGGCGCGAACGCAACTCGCGAAGTTTAAAACTGAAGAGAAGAGAAATGGGTGATTATTTAGCTTATAGCTAATAGTACACGAATACACAATGGACTAACTTCCATTCTTACCTTCCACTTTGAGTGAAGCTTACCAGCTGAAGACTTACAAACTTTACTACACAACCGCATGTCTATAACGTGTGGGAGGAAGAAGCTTTTGCGGTGGCAAGCAATATATGTATGTAGCATGAAACAGGTGCAATCATATAAAATATACAATTTGTTCCTAGGATCAATTCATACAAACTATTAAACTACTTAACTAATTTTATTTAAAAGAAATAAGAGACAGAAATATATAATTGGATCAACAGTAGAGATCAATACTACGTTTTCAATTATGGTTTATTGGACTAATGTAGGATCACTGTTTGGTATTTGAACATTGTGTTTGATCAAAGTTGTTGCTTCCACGTGAACAGCGCAATAAGGGAAATATCTGATGCGTGACGAAAAATAGTTCCCCTTGCATAAACGCTGGTAATACAAGCGTTTTACTTGAAACTTATAACATTTGTTCTTGTGTGTAAGTAAGTTTAACATATCGTGTTCATTTTCTTTCCAATAATGCAACCCTGATGAAAAGAAAACGTATTTAGTGAATGAAATGAATTTCTCTACCTGCACCATTAGAAAATAATATGGCGCGCAAATCAAAAATCTGAGTTTTAATTAGGTACTCTTTGTTTAACTGATGTTAATGTATTAACAATAGCCAACACTTATTTTGCGCGATATAGTTTATAAAGTCAATAGCAAATTGCTTTCAAATTAATTTGAATTATTTGAACATTTGATTGATCATTTCTGCGATAACATAGTCATTTGTTTAACAAATCAGTTGCAATCAACGCGTAGTAAAAACTAGATTTATTTCGAGACGGGTATTACGTTAAATTTTGAATATCATTTTTCAGTGCGAATATGCGTTTTGTTGGGTACATTTTTTCCTTATTCATTATTATTGATATTTATGTTGAAACTATTACCGTGGAAAGCGCAATTAGTTCTGGAAGAAATCATGAGTGCGCATCTAAAATTCTAATTAATCACATTGATTCATTTATAAAATTTAAGTTATCGAACTACGGATATAACGCATCAAATGTCGAATAAAGCAAACAAAGAAGAGTTTGAAGATGAGATACTTCGTATCGATAAATCAACTCCAACAAAAATCACCGATGTTATTCTTGACAGGGTATCAGAGTATGAACTAAACAAATTATTAAAACGGACGGACGCTGAATATTTTGTTCCAAATATTTTCACACAGCCTTCTGAACAGGACGAGATTATGCCGCTATTTTGGCATCAACTCAATCATGCCGATATGGTCAAGAAAGGACAATTCGATCCAAATATTTTCACACAGTCTCCTGAACAGGACGAGTTTATGCCGCCATTTTGGCATCAAATCAGTTGTCAATCATGCCGATATGGTACAATTTAATCCAGACATAGTAGATTTACCCGAATTTGCAATTCCGGAAAGAGTAAAACCTCTTTGGAGAAATAGCCGAGCAGCCAATTAAATAAGTAGATTTGTTTACTAATTTAGAATGTTAGAATGAATTCGTCTATAGCATTACTATAGCTACTTGAAATGATCTTATTCTTAAGTACAATTAGTTATTCAACAACAATATTCAACGCACGTTTTCAATAAATTTGTTAGTCATTTATGATTAATTTCGAAAATCGATTGTCTTCATTTATTTGGAACTGTCTATTCTTAACAATTGTCTATTGTTTATGACAAAATCATTTACATGCATTTATTTGTCTCTTTAACATACCTCCACTCACCTCCACTTGATCCAGTCTGATTTCGTATTAAGTAATTTATTTTAGTAGTGCATTGGTAAAACAGTGCAAGTAAGATTAAAAATACAGAACTAAACTAGATATAGTAAAGCAGGCCCAACTGCTTATGAGGATAAAATAACTGATAAAGCCTTAACAAATACCGAAGGCAAGTCAGTTAATAACAAAGCAGAACGAACGGGGCATGAGAGTGAAACAACTGATAAATCTTTAAACTTTACAAATACTGAAGACAGTTGAGATACTTGGTCAATTAGGACTTTGTAGGCAACTTTTGCTGAATGTTGAATCCTATCAAAATTATTTAAAGAAGCGGCTCCACTAGGAAATAAAACAATCAATTTTAAGGGTTATTAACATGTTTATTTAATTCAAATATTATTTCTTTCTGTTGTTGAATTACCACACTACATTTTTTTTAAATTTAGTAAATCTTAATTTAAGATTGGTTTGTTAAGCGCTTCTTTTTCTTTATAATACTTTTATTTAAGTATCAACTAATTTTTATTACAACAAATTATATTTAAGCAGATATGTTGACAGTGTTGAACTTAAATAATATAGAAAGTATACTTGCTGGTTAATTAAATATGAATACGAAACAAATTAAAAATTACAATTTCAAATATTCCAATCAACTATTTTCTTCTGTTAATTTATCAATAATTATAAATATAAAATCCAAACATATGACAAAATACAATTAACTGTAATATCAACGCAATGGTTGGTGAAATAGA
>JARJDT010019449.1:0-14367 GCA_030264655.1 Leptusa sp. GC000079
ACTTAGAAGAATGCAAAAATTCTGAAATTAGTCTAGATCGAAAGAGCATCCTTCAAAACGAATATGATTCAATTTTGAACTTGTTTTCACCAAAACTAAAGGGTTAAATCAGCCCTTAACGTGCTTATAATAAGTTGGCATTCTTTGGGTATACTTCTACTCTACGACCACGAAGTAAAAATTAATTTTTTTTTTAGGTGTTTACTATTTGTGTAGTAGTAATGTTCATTTATGAAAAATCAATCATCTTAAGATGTACACCAGAGGATTTATTGATTGTTGGCTTCTTTGGGGCTTTAATCATGTACCCATTAGTTATTCTTAGTTTACCCGAATATAATAACTTATCAATTGTAATGGTAAGTCAAAAGTCAAGTTTATTAATTTTAATCATAATTGTACATTTTAATGAAGGTTTTTAACAAAATTACTTCAATTTTCAGTTACTTTTAAATTTAATAAGCTCATTGATGATTTTCACTAATGGATTTTTAATCTTCTCATCCTGGTATGAATTGAAGAACTATTTAATGGCCGATTCAATTGCGCCCAGTGATCCAATATCGAATGTAGCATTGTTAAAGTCATTGACTGCAACGCTATCTTTTATTGTTGGAACTGTATACGCTAGCGAATTTTTTATTCAAATTATTGACAATATTAAGAAGTTATTTTAGTCAATTAATTATAATCAAGTCCACAATGTAACTTATTCTAGTCCTTGTTACTCATAGATTTCATAATATTAAACTTTTAGTAGATATTTTTCAGTATTGTTAAAGATATAAAATAAAATTTTGAATACAAATTAAAAATGAAATTTAAATATTCATCAATTTCTTCGCTCCCAGATTGAAAGACTGCAAGCACTGCTGGCAAATAAATTAAATGCGTGTTGGCTCGATTATTAAACCAGAACGTAATGTACAAGGAAAAAAAATACGCTATACAACTTGCAGTTAATAACAATAATTCTATTTTTATTTTATATCGAAAGTGATTAAAATATGGAAAAACAATAAACAACAAGAAATTAGGATTTAATTGACAGATACATCTTTCCTTTGAGCATTTGTTTAACAGGATTAATTTTCTTTAGAATCTGTGTCATAATATTAACCAATTGTTCACTTGAAAGACCAGTTTTCTTTGACTTAAACTTTTGCAACAATTCAGTTGTAGTCATTGGTTTGCGCATCAAATATTTGCGAACAGCATCCTCAGTAATGCCAGATTCACTAGCTCCAGGAATGTAATTACTAACAGCTTCCAGTTTAGGCTTCTTAGTAATCTGTGGCATACCAGAAGTAGAAGGAGCATCCTTCCTCTTACTCCCTTCCAGAATGGGACTAGCTGACCGGGAACTGTTTGGACTATCAAGTTCCTTTTCAATTTTCGGCTTTTCGTCAACCTTCTCCTTCTCTTTCTCTTTATCTCCTTTCTTAGCTTTCTTGACAGATTTTTTCTTTGCAACTTCTTCATCAGTTGAACTATCTGAGCTGAAATCGCTGTTATCTGACTTTTTGTCCTTTTCTTTCTTGGCATCCTTCTTGTTTTTCTTTTGTTTGGACTTGGAGGGTGCTTCTTTATCTTTAGCTTTCTCTTCGTTCTCTTCATCTTTATCCTTTTCGTCATCTTTATCTTCCTTCTCGGACTTGTCGCTATCACTGTCTTCCTCCTCATCTGAGTTAAGCAACTTTCGCAGTGCTTTCTCTTCAGAAACACCTTCAAGTTTTGTGTTTTCTGGCTCACTCTCGGAACTATCCGTGATGTAATCGAGTTCGCGGCCTTCTCCGTCACCGTCATCAGAATCCTCAAAGGCTTCAACATCAGTATCACGCTTCTTCTTCTTTCTTTTCTTCTTAGCATCAGTCTTGACTTTCTTCTTGTCTGGTTTCTCTTCTTCGTCCTTCTCGCCAGCGTCCTTCTCTTCATCAGAATCATCTTCGGAAGACTCCATCCATTCATCCATCTCACTAATCTTCAACTCTTTAGCTTTGCTGCCTTTCTTGCCTTTTCCTTTCTCTTCACTTTCACCATCTAGGACAGAATCATCATCACCCTTGAGACGTTTGCGCAACATCAACGAGAAGAAGTTCAAATGCTTGTTTCTCTTGCTGAATTCTTGTTCAGCTTCTTCAGCTGAGAGTGCTTTGTATCTCTGAATTGGCTGGAACTTGTACCATTCATTCAGTGGGAATGCCTGGATGATATTGTTGGCAGCATGTGTGAAGACATAGTAAGCAGCGTTTTCGGAAACACCTCCTTCGCGAATTCCCTTGAATTTCTTCACAGTGCTTCCTGAAGACTTCAAGATCCAAGGCTGGTCATCAGGTTTGTACTTTTTGGGCATTATGCCTAGTTTCTTGCGCCTTGCTTCTTCTTTAGCTTCCCTGCCAAATTCGGAACCTGCACCAAATCTAAGAAACAAATTCATAATTACAATTCTGTAGATTTAAAAAGCAAGAGTTGACTGGTTACTTTGGCTGTTCTTCATCAATAAATCCCTTGAATTCCTTCATGTTGTTCTCCCTTTCCATCTTTACTTGTGACCATTTATCAAACTCGACGCTTAATGTTGAATTGAATCGCATTACGTGATACTTTTTGTTCACATTTTTGGGGACTCTTATTGAGTACTCTTTGACTGATGTTCTCTGAATTATTGCAATGTTCATAATTAGTTTGTGCAATAAGGAGCTTTTATGGGTTAACTTACAGGTGATGATGTTGAAGATGGAGTTGAAGTCATCTTCGGGCAGTCTTTCGCTACTTGTTTATTCATCGTAAATAAATTAGCTTAACACAAGAGACTAAACAAACTACGTGTCGCAGCTCGGCTCACAAGGGAATGAGCAGGGAATGAGGAAATTTGAGGAAAGAAAAGAAAGATTTTGAGGAATGGCGATTTTTTTACGTTTTGGTGGGGGTTCGTTGTTTGCAACACTCAATGCAGAAAATGTCAAAATAATTCGAAAAACCGTAATAATTGTTCTCTATTTGCAATTCCCCATAATTTTCGGCCATTAAAAAAATATTTGCAGGTAGGACCAACAATCTTCCGCAGATTTGAAGCCGTTAAGAAACCGCCAAGTTAAATTTGCCGCTCGTTTTCTGACGCGACATCTAGTAGTTTCTTTGCTATTTAATTACATCACTGATTTTCTCATTTTGGTTTTGGGTTTTGTTGTGTGTTGTGCATTTTGGTGCATTTCAGTACATTTTTCGAAAATTATAATGCCTCCGACGATTCAAAACGGTGCAAATCCCTCCGAAAAACGTCCTGTGAAACCCGGAGAACGAAGGTACGTTTTCAATGATCACAGCGAGAAGCAGTCCTAAAATAATCGTTCATTAAAATTACAGATCGGAACTCGCCATCAAAGTGAAATACTGTAACACGTTACCAGACATTCCATTCGACTTGAAATTCATCTCATACCCATTCGAATCGACCAGATTTATTCAATACAATCCAACCTCGTTGGAGCGCAACTATCGCTACGAAGTATTGACTGAACATGACCTGGGAGTTCACATTGATTTAATCAATCGGGAGATTTATTCCTGCGATTTGGGAGCTATCCTTGATCCTGCTGATGAGAAACTTTTAGAAGAAGATATTCTGACACCACAAGACTCGAAACGCTCCCGGCATCATGCAAGATCCGTCTCTTGGCTCCGCCGCACTGAATACATCTCCACTGAACAAACGCGTTTCCAGCCACAAACAATGGACAAAGTGGAAGCCAAAGTCGGCTACAGCATCAAGAAGAATCTTAAGAATGAGACCCTGTACATGGATCGCGATTCGCAAATCAAAGCAATTGAGAAAACCTTTGACGATTCAAAGATAGCCATTGAAAAGCACTACAGCAAGCCAGCTGTAGTCCCTGTTGAAGTTATGGAAGTCTTCCCAGACTTCAAGCTATGGAAGTATCCCTGTGCTCAAGTCATCTTCGATTCGGATCCTGCCCCTGTTGGCAAACAAGTACCTGCACAAATCGAAGAAATGTCCCAAGCCATGATCCGTGGTGTTATGGATGAAAGTGGCGAACAATTCGTCGCATATTTCCTACCCACTGAGGACACTCTACAAAAGAGGCGCCAGGATGTCGAAAACAACGTCCCATATGAAGACGAACAAGAATACGAATACAAAATGGCGCGCGAATACAACTGGAATGTTAAAAGTAAGGCAAGCAAAGGATACGAAGAGAACTACTATTTAGTGGTGCGTGAAGATGCAGTCTACTACAATGAGCTTGAGACCCGCGTGCGTCTTAGCAAGAGGAGACAGAAAGTTGGCGCTCAGCCGCGTCACAACACCGCGAATACTCGCTTAGTTGTGCAGCATAGACCTATGCAAGAGCAAGAATTCCGGATGCAGCGGTATCGCGAGAAGCAATTGGAGCCTGCCGGCGATGAAGATGACGATGTTGAGGTGGGCTTGGAAGGTGGTGATGCTGATGTTGCAGAGGCAACTGCTGATAAGGCGGCGGATTCAGATAGGGATAGTGATGGGGGTTCTTCCCATTCAGCTCAATCTGCAGCTTCTTCGCATAAGTCTAGATCTAGATCTAGGTCGCGGTCCAAGTCTGGAAGCCGATCAGCGTCTGGTTCTGGCTCTAGGAGGAGTTCCAAGTCGCTGTCCAAGTCACGATCACGTTCTCGTTCCCATTCCCGGTCGAAATCTGGGAGTCGTTCGCGTTCTGGTTCACGTTCACGATCACCCTCGCATTCTGGTTCTGCATCTGAATCTAACTAATATTTATAATTACATAAATTGTCTTAGATATAATTATTGTAAGATAATTTTGGAAAATTTTGAACGAAATGTATTGGAGTTGCCTAGATTTTATGATCATTTGCATGACAATCGAGGCGTTCGTTTATTCAGTTTTACATTTGAATTTTGGCCTCGATTTTAGCTGTTTTTTTATTTTATCATTGATGTATTTTTGCTGTAAAAAAAATAAATCAACCGAAATCGATACCAAACCGAAATTTAATTGATATTAGCTGAACAAACTGAATAAACGAACACCACTAATTGGAAAACTCCGTTTCTAACCTAAAAAGTGTGACTCATCTCATCCTCTTCTCTTGCAACATAAACACCTTGTTCATGCATTTTTCTCGGAATTTGTAAATAAATTCCTGGATAATGGAAGTATTCAATAAAATATACTCGCAAGTGAGTAGCACTGTAAACAGTACAGTGTCCCAATTATCCAGTGTCCTGCCAGGCAATCCTGTAACTCGTGAATTCGATGCCACTGAACACATTGCATCTGGAGGACCAGGTAAAAAATACCCTTGGACCCCGTGTTTCTTACTATAAATTACTAACAGTAATAAATTATGTTGACAGGATTATTATGGAAGATATATAAAGGCATAAAAAAGTCGACGAAACAGGAAGCTTCGATTTTCGTCTTTGAGAAACGCCAGTTGGACAAGTACAGCAAAGCCGACCGTGACATTATTTTGGAAGTCTTGCGCCGTGGCGTGACGCAACTCACCAAGATACGCCACCCTCAAGTCCTCACCGTTCAACATCCTTTGGAGGAAAGTCGTGAAAGCCTTGCGTTTGCAACTGAGCCAGTGTTTGCCAGCCTGGCAAACATTCTTGGGCTGGGTGAGAGTTACAATATGCCACAGGGACACCCAACAATGTCCGAGTATAAGTTTTACGACATTGAAATTAAATATGGCCTGTTGCAAATTGGCGAAGGACTAGCTTTCCTGCACAATGACATGAAACTGTTGCATAAAAACATTTGTCCAGAAACAATCATTGTCAATCATCAAGGGGCTTGGAAGCTTTTCGGTTTCGATTTTTGTGTGCACAATACAAGTGCGGCTAATGCGTCCCCGAATTACCCCTTAGATGAGTTTGTACCGTCATTGCCACAGGTTGCTCAGTCTTGTTTGAATTACTTAGCACCTGAATGCATTGTTAGTCAGACACAGTCAACAACAAGTGACATTTTTGCGCTTGGGATGCTTGCTTTCACTCTGTATTCACCTAGTCACCTATGTATGATCCCAGTCAGGGACATTGTGCAGTTTCGCGCACGTGTTAACCAATTCAAAAATTTACCACAAAGTAAGCTAACTCCTGTCCCTGACGCATTGAAGGAATATGTCAGGCTGATGTTGAATGTAACGCCAGAACTGCGCCCGGATGCGCATCAATTCATTAAACTCCCGTATTTCGAAGATGTCGGCGTTAAGACACTCAACTATCTCGATTCGTTGTTGCAATGGGACAATATGCACAAGTCGCAGTTCTATAAAGGTCTCCCGGAATCCTTGGCCAAGTTACCGCAACGCGTGCGTCTCCAGCGCGTGTTACCTTGCTTGGTCCGCGATCTTTCGCAACCCGTCATGGTCCCTTTCGTCCTGCCTAACATTATGGACATAGCCCAGCATTGTAACCAGAAAGAATTCGTTAAACATATTCTACCGTCGTTGAAACCTGTGATGAAATTAACTGAACCTGTGCAGATTCTCTTAATTTTTTTGCAACGCATGGAGTTGCTCTTAAAGTTAACACCAGCAGACGATGTCCAACTGGATGTGTTACCTATGTTGTACAGAGGTTTAGATGCGGACACTCCGCAGATCCACGAGTTGTGTTTGTCTATTCTGCCGACGTTTGCGGGGCTACTTGACCACGCGAATGTCAAAAATCATTTGTTACCGCGCATTAAAAAACTATGTTGTTCAACTGGTAGTTTATCAGTTAGAGTTAACTGTTTGCTTTGCATAGGGCGGCTTTTAGAACATTTAGATAAATGGCTAGTGTTGGATGAGATATTGCCCTTTTTACCGAAGATACCTTCCCGGGAACCCGCGGTTTTAATGGGAATTCTTGGGATTTACAAGTTGACTCTCACCCATAAAAAGCTAGGGATTAGTAAGGAGGTGCTGGCGACACGCGTTTTGCCTTTTTTGATGCCTTTATGTATAGAAAACGGGCTTACTTTAGCGCAGTTTAATGCGCTAGTTGCTTTGGTCAAACAGATGTTTCAAATGGTTGAAGGCGAACATAGAAATAAGTTAGAACAGTTAAATTCCGTCCAACAAGAACGCAAAGCTTTGGAAGCTAACTTACCTGAAGTTACTAGTGCAACAACTTCAAATTCTATGAATAATTCGAGTAATGGTCTTGATCAAGCATTTACTGGACTAGGCTTAGATACTTTCATGTCTGACTTATCTCTTCAAGACAAACAGAAATTGTCAAAGCAGCAAGAAAGCATCAAAAATCAAACTTCAACATTGAATTCTAATGTAAATGTTAATGTTAAGCCAGTTAATCCTACTTCTAACAATAATTTAATCAGTAAATCCTCTGGTTCAATGCCACATTCCATGAGTTTTCCAACATTGGGGATGACTATGCCTAAAATGCAAGCGTCTCCTACAATCCCGGCGCAAATTCCAATGATGCAAATGCAGAATATTCCAAGTTGGCCACAGCAACCATTGCAACAACCTGCTATTCAAAATCAATGGAATAATGTAGGCGGGAATAGTCGTTTTAATCATAATACACAGCAACAGCCAGTTAAAAACTGGAGTGCTTTAGATAATCTATTACCAAATAATTCGCTAAACATGAATACCAATTTTAATATGACTAAAACACCCATGAATCAAATGCAAATGTTGCAGCCGTTAATACAACCACCTAGTAATGTGCCCAAAAATAATAGTAGTGCTTTAAGCAATGAAGACATTAAAGATTTACTTAGCTAAGTACAAGTTTAATTCTTAATTCATATTATTGTTGACTATTTATTACTTTTATTTATAAGAACTTATATGTTTTTAAAACAATAAATTAAGTATAATTATATTTACTTTGTAAAATCCTTTGAATTTCGTTCCTAGTTTAAAATTAGGGTTTCATGGGAATCTTGACTTCAAATTTATTTAAACAAATTTTTTTTATTTTTTTAGGTAAAATATTACTCGAAAATAAATGTTATTAGCGTATTTCGAAAATTGATTCACTTAATTAAAATGGCGCAAAACTGGCCAAACGCGAACTTTTGAATTATGGCGCCAAGTTTGACTCAGTTGAGTCATGTTTTGACCTCTCACCGAGCTAAGTACAGTGCGTTTGCGTTGTTTCATCGTCGAATGCTCGTCGTTTTCGTTTTTAGCTGAACCGTACACTAGTAGAACATGTAGAAAGTCTAGTTGAAAGTGATTCAGTCAGCCATTCAGCAAGCTGGTTCTGGCTGGTTTGCTGTGGAGGAGGAAAGTCTGTTTATTTGGACTTAAGTCACATTGGTGCCTACTGTAGCGTGCTTTAAAGCAAGTCAAAGTGGCTTAGTACAGTTTAATACGTCTCGAACGACTCGAACGTCCCGAACGTCCAACGCGTTCAACTCGCGTTATTTGATGATTTCATTTGTACAACAAAGAAAGTTGTGATAAAGTGCAATGATTTCATTTAATCTTGCCAATAGATAACACTCCAGTTTTAAACTATGCACATTATTCTCACAATAATGCTGTATAATTATTATTAATTATTCATATTTTAAACATAATTTGAGTGCGGTTTTATTTTAAAAACAAAGAATAGTAAGTATTTAAATAGAATAAATACAAAACGAAAATAGTATAAATATCTCACATTGTAGTCACATTTTGCATTCTTTTATTTGATTTTTGCTGATGTTTTAAACTTTCATACTTATATTAACATTTATTGTTGGATTGCGTTTGTAATTTGCAATGAAACAATGATAAATTAAAAGTTGTCATCGCATCCATATCCATGTTATTAATGTGTACATCCTGTTTGCTTGCTCGTTATTTCGGTGATTTATTGTCTGTTTTGTCTTTCATTACAACCTATACGTTAGCATATTAAACAAAACAATTTAATTAATGAAATGTAAAAAATATAAAACTTTTCACTTATACATATTTGTTTAATTAATTAATTTTTTATCATAAATTTATTTCCTTTCATAGAGAAATAATTTATAATTCAATTACGAAAGTTGTAATCTCTAAAATTGTCTAATAAAACTTTAATTGTAAAGATTACTTACGGCAATACTCATTACATCTCTCAGTGAAAACAACAAAGTTTAAATTATTGCCATTTAAATATTGTACTGCTTGAAATTTCAAATAATTGGAACGATTTGAGATAGAAATCAGCATTGAAATTCAATTACTTAACTTTGAAACTTTGTGAGTAGTGTCGAAAGAAAAAAAATGATAAGGCGACTTGTCCTTGAAATTTAAGATAAAATTAATTTCATGTTTTATATTTTATGACATCCCATCACATCGTTTTTATGAACTTGTAATAGCATCAATTGCATTTATTAATCTAATTAAAATTTAAAAGGCGCGTTTATAATTATTTCACGCATAGTTGAAATGAAAATAATACTACTTTAAGGTGATTAATATAAAAGGAAAACTTTCCAATATAATTTTAAAGTTTAGAAACAAGTTTGAAAGCAAGTTCTTTGAGCAAATGCAATTTTGTTTATTTAGGAAGCAATAATGGATCTCTTAACCAAAACGAAGAAGTGGTATGCTTCTAAACAAAAATCCAAAACTACAATAACAGCAACGCAAACAACCAAACCTAAATCGTACCTACAAGAAGATGGTCTAGAAACCGAAGCCGAATACAAAGAGCGATGGAAATCGATTTACATAATTTACTTTACGATGTTTTTGATCTCTCTTGGTTTCGGTATTATCTTAACGGGCGTTTGGCCATACTTAGATAAAGTAAGTATTTAATTTTTTACTAATTATTTTTTTATACGTTGTTTTAAATTGAAAATTATTGAATTTAGCTTGATCCAACGGCGGGAAAAGAATTTATGGGATATGTTGTAGCGGCGAATCCTTTCGCTCAAATGTTGCTCTCGCCCTTATTCGGCTGGTGGAGCAACAAACTTGGTTCGATAAGACTGCCAGTTTTGTGTTCACTAGCTGTATTTACAATTGCAAGCGCAATGTATTCATCATTAGAATTAGTTAGCGATCATCGAAAATATTGGATGTTGTTTACGCGGCTATTAGTAGGCGTCAGTTCAGGTAAGTCAAAAAACCAAAAATTTGCAATAATTATTCAAATGGAATAAATAAATTGTTATTTAGCATGTATTGCTCCATGTCGCTCGTACGTCTCAGCAGCAACACGCTTTTCGGAAAGGACGAAAGCCGTCTCGATGATTTCCTTAGCGCAGGTCCTTGGATTTGTAATCGGTCCCGCCATTCAAACCGCCGTCGTTTTCTTGGGCAACGATGGTGTTTGGCTAATCCCCAATGCACTCAAATTGAACATGTACACCGCCTGTGGGTGGATAAATGTCCTGATGTCAATCTTCAATTTCTGCCTCTTTTTGCCCTGCTTCTTCAAGGAGCATAAAATTGCCGGAAAGGAAGCGATGCATAAACAAGGCGTTAGTGTCGAAAAGGACACTTATGATAAACCCGACTATTTCTCCGCCTGGACCTTAATCATAGCGTTTTTTGTCCTTGTCTTCAATTTTATGCTGTTGGAGACATTGGGCACTTCCCTGACAATGGACCAGTTTGCATGGACGAAAACCGAAGCGTTGTACTACATGGGAATTATGATGTTCATCGGGGGCGTCATATCAATATTTTGCTTTATGATGATTAGTCCTCTATGTAAATGGTTTCCTGAAAACAAGGTCATGATTTGGGGAGGTTTTTTCTTCATGGTTGTCGGTCGGATTGTTCATATTCCAATGGGAAATGCGCCTCCTTTAGTCTACGACGATTCCTTGAAACTGAACAATTCCTTGCTGAACAACGCGACTGAATTAGTTGGTTGTCCTTCAAGCCAAAAATGGTGCGAATACACTAATTCGATGACGTTGGTGCAATTTGTTCTGGGTTATTTGTTTACCGTCTTCGGATATCCGATCGGAGTGACTTTAATTCAGACAATTTTCTCGAAAATATTAGGACCAAGACCTCAGGGTGTTTGGATGGGGCTGCTCACCGGGGCTGGTTGTTTGTCCAGAGTCATGGGACCTGTTTTCGTCACTTATATTTATACTGAACTTGGTACTTATTGGACTTTTGGTTTCACCGCTGTGATGATGTTTGTTTCGATGATTTGGCTTGTGCTTTTCACTGATCGTTTGAATGCGAAGGAAAAAGTTAAGGACAATGTCAATGTCGAGGAAGCGACTGAATTGAATAATTTTGTGACTGTTTCATTACCAAATATTGCAAATATTAATGATATGTAAAATGTACAAAAAGTAAGGAGCTGAATTGTAAAGAAATCTAGTCCTGTCGAGAGTGTACTTATTTTATTAATGATTGAAAAGGGTATAACTATGACTTAATTAGTGACTTAGGCTTGGACACAACGTCCTTTGTCAAATATCATATCATATTATATTGTAAATTTAAGAATAATTTAACATATGCTCAAAACTAATTACAAACAAATTCAAAAAAATATGCTCAATAATTAGGTATAAAATTGTTCAACTTTAGTATAAGTAAAAACATTTAATATTTTTTATATTTTAATATAATTATAAGCCACATTGAACAAATATTATATGGTATCAATGATTACAATCAACTTTTATACTCAGGATAATGGAAATTATATATTGGCAAAGCAAATGTGAATGCACAATATTTATGAACTTGAAATAAACGGCTAAAAACCCAAGGTTTTTCCAACAAATTATCCTTAAACCTTAACAGTTGGCAATATTAATTTTCATATAAATTTTATTATTAACATTAAGTGATAATAAATTATAATTTAGCAAATTTTGCATAACTTGTGTTTGCAGTTGTGAGTAAGTAGTGAAAACGTTTGGCGACCTAGAACTGAACAGAAGTAAATGTGGCATGAAGCCAACGCTAAACTAATTATAATTACACAAACATTCATTTCATATTGTTGATTGACTCGTTAATAAGCATTGCAAATGAGTTATTCGTAAGTATATAAACAAATAACTGGATTTATTAAGTGCCTTGATAATTTTTAAAGAAACTAAATGATAGTGCGCGCAATATGTCTGTAAAAATACTGATGCAACTATTGTCGTTGACTTTTCTACAATTAAACATGCTTATTATGTTATAGCGGGATGACTACAGTAGTTTAAACAAACATATTACTTGGATCGTGTCTGAAGTTGAACAGATAACATTCTTTACATTCTTATCGCAGTTTGCGCCAATTAACTTAGTGAGACGCGAGTAAGTCACGAATTCGCATTAGTGGCACAAGAATGGCTCACGATGAGTTATTGGTACAAACTCCAAAATACATCGAAGATCCAATCGATTACAAAGCACGCAAAATATCACATTATGTTATTTATTTTACGATTACATCAAGTTCACTATTTTATAGTGCTTTGCTCGTCAGTCTGTGGCCTTATTTAAATAAAGTGAGTAATTTCCCGCCAATTTTTTAAATTATTTAAATAATTAAAAATTTTAGTTAGACAGCGAATGTGATAAGAACTTCTTTGGATATTTAGCTGCTGTGGGTGCTATTGCAACAACCCTTTTCTGTCCACTATTTGGCAAATGGTCAAACTCATTAAAATCATGCAAAACTCCGTTTTTAATAACTTTAGTGTGTGGACTAATCAATTATGGAATTTATGTTTCACTGCCATTTTTTGATAAAAGCCATCGACGTTATTGGTTCATGGTTGCAAGATTTATGACTGGAATGAATGATAGTAAACAATTCCGCAATTACTTATAAGTAAACAGCATCAAACATTTTAATGAATTTCAGTAAATATTGGTTTATCTCGTGGTTATATAGCTGATTCAACATTAAAAACCGAAAGAAGACAAGCTGTATCAACTTTAACAGGATGTCAGACAATTGCTTTCGCAATAGGTCCAGTCTTACAATCCTTAATGGTAACTTTAGGCGAAAATGGGTTTACTTTCTGGTTTGTACGGATCGACATGTATACTGCCATAGGTTGGATGGGTTTATTGACCACATTTTTGAACATTTTATTGTTTTTGTCGCCAATTTTCAAACACTGCGATGTTCGCCATCTTGACAAATCCACCTCGAATAGTTTAAGCATAAACAAATACTACAAACTGATAGCATGGATCTTTATTCTGTTACAATTTCTTTTGATATGTAATTATCTATATCTAAAAGTTCTTGGCACACCGTTGGTGATGGACGAGTACGGTTTAAGTAGACCCGAAGCGATCAAACTGAATTCGTACATTTTGTTCGGCGGTGCGATTGTTTCGTTAATTGCGATTTGGTTGATGGATTACGTGTGTCAAAAATGTGGTGAACTGAACACCATGTATATTGGTTTCTTGATAATAATCATAGGAAGGTTTTTAATGTATCCAATTGGTAGCAATAAATTATTAACGACAGACAAACAGGATGATTTGGGGTGTCCGCAATGGTCGCAGAAGTGGTGCATAGACGAGAAGCAAATGTCTTTGGTAAATTTCATTGCGAGTAATATTCTCGATAACTTTGGATATACCTGGGCTATTACAATTATTTATACGCAATTTTCGCGTGTTTTGGGCACAAAACAACAGGTAACGAAAACTCTTAGGAAAGGAAAGGATATTAATTGAAACAACTGAATTTCAGGGCACTTGGATGGGTCTTATGACTTCCCTCTCTGGTTTTGCAAGGATTGTGAGCCCAATTGTATTGAGTTATCTTTATGTTTTGTATGGAAATAGCATTTTAATCCTTATAACAAATTTTGTTTATATCGCTAGTACAATTTTTACGTGTTGGTTAATTGTTTACTGGACCACAAAAGGTACCAGAAAAGATGTTTCTATTGAAGATGCTGATAATATTTTGATTAAATAAACCTTTTTCTGTTTTTAAATCTGTTCTATGAAGTAATAATTAGCTTTTTATTGCTTTTTATCATCTTTTTATAAAGTTCAACATTTAAATTTAGTCCTTGAACGAAAACCGGCGAGAATGAACGATCCAGCTGTCAAAGTGAAATGAAGGTCACGAATAAGAAAAAAATAAAATTTTCATGCTGTCAAAGTCGCATATTGATAATAAGTAAACATCGTTCGACCACAACGATAATGGCGAACTGATGATCAATCAAAAATTAGCAAATTGCCAAAATTTTTCGTAAGTTTTAATTTAATTTGTTTCCAATCATATCGTGTGTGTGGTACATGTACATGATCAAGCAAAGCAGCGCACATCCTTCCACCAAACAAGTCACACACGCGATTTAAGCAACGTTGCGAACATTCATGATCTGTGATAACGATAACAAAGAACTGGCAATTTTCGGAGCATATAGTAAGGACCAG